>VMDO01023952.1:0-30634 GCA_007922755.1 Pedetes capensis
ATTTCATTCAAACTTATGTGAGTTGGAAAGCAACAAGCTGTAATTTCATAATTTTATCAGATGCTGAACAAATAGAAATATTGAAATCAATTGTTTCATTAATTTGGTTAAAAAATAGGGTGAAGATATAAGTAGTAAATATTCTTAGTTTGAAACTATAGTGAAAGCAATGTTCCTCAACAAATTGTGCACAGTATTTAAACTTCTTTCAATTCTCACACATATTTTTGATCTTACTCAATTTACAGTAAGATTAGCAATTTTTGTATGTTTGTATTGGAGGAATGAAACTGAGAAATTTATCTAGGAACCTAAAGTCAAGTAAATAATCAAATTTTATCACATAGCAAATACTGTTTATATATGAAAACAATGTACTCATTATATATTCATGAAATAAAACAGAGACAAGGAAATACAAGCTTTTGTAGCAATAGAAATATTCTATCACAATTTTATATATGTATACAAAGATCGATGTGCCTAAATACACACAACACACAGATGACAGATGACTACCATTGTGCATAATATGAGGATTTAGAAATTCCCTCTTCTTTTTATAGTCAATGTTTAAAAATGATAGTGTGTGTGTGTGTGTGTGTGTGTGTGTGTGTGTGATGTGTACTTGTGTGCACTTGTGCCTTAGTGTTTTTTCCCCTTAGTTGTGATTATTAATAATTTGAGTACTAATAATTGTTTTGGGGATCAAAGGTCACAGACAGATAGATATGCGGGAAAATGACAAGAAAGAAAAAATTGTCATACAGGTTACATTATAGTCACCCATCATGTTGGGAAACTAAAATTTAATCCCGCTTATTTTATACTGGAAAATTGTAAAACTTACAGTTATCTCACTTCAGAGCAAAGAAGCTGCCGTACTTATTCATCAATTGTCAAAATCATTATTTGAAGCCTGGTACCAGACTGGTGTGCATGCCACCATCTTTCTCAGTACCCAGAGAACACAGAAAGCAAGCTCTCAAATCCAGAAAAAAGTGCTCAGCAGAGACTGACACTTGGAAACTAGCCAAATTACACAGAACTCTGTGAAGTATTTGAAGAGGGCTTTTCTACACATTCTTCGATCTTTATTTTACATTGTTTAGATCCCCTAGGACCTACAATATATTCACAGTCCATTTAACGTTATTACTTCTTACTTACTTAAAGTTTGGCCTTCATTTTTTAAAATAAAACCCAATCTAATAAATAAGTAGGGCAGACTGCAGCCCCTACAGTTGTAATTGGTCCTGAGTTTGGTTAAAGTTGTATTATTTATATTCCTATTCTGTTGCTTATCCTAAATTTCACTCAACTTTCATCAGCAATTCAGCTAATCAAGAGTACATGCTGTTATGAAAAATTACGCTTTTGTACCTAAGGTTCTGATCCATTCATTATCAATTGACTTTGACAGATTGTGCAACATGCAAGTACCATTTAAAATTCTCATTCAATAGAAGCTCCCCCCCAACCAAACCAAGGAATCTCTTTAGCTCCAGACATACCTTCTCTCTACCTTCATTTCCTATCAGCAACCCTACTGCCTTTCAAAACTCTGGTCTGTTATTCCTACCAATATCCAGACTTGTCTTTTTCTTGTTGTTTCATGAGGAAGAGGAGCTTAAAATAACTAGGTTGAGTTTACAATTTTAATTATGGCAGAACCTTTCATACATTCTTGGATAATAGATTCTCCAGTCCCAAGGATACAAAGTACTAAAAGAAAGAAAAACTACTCTATTGTGTCACTGAGAGCAATGGTGAGAAGATACTCAGACACAAGGCTTCTGTATACCAAGAATATTACTTATATATGTATAGTGTACAACAAAATGCATATATGGAAATGTCACAATGAAAATCATGTCTGAATGAATCACATTAAGGTATACATTAAAAATTTCCAAGAAAAAAAAAGAGTATTACTGGTAAATACCAACAGGATTACATGAACCTTATGTTGATTATTGCATCAATTTTACTGTATTATGAATTGCTTTTTCCAAGATACTGTTCATAGTTCTAAATAAGTGGTTTTTTTAATTTTTTTAAAATTTTGTTTTTAAATTAATTAATTAATTCATTAATTTGTAGTAGTAGAATTTGAACCTAGGCCATCACTCATCCTAGACAAGTGAGTTACTACTAAGCCACACCTTCAACCTCTTTTGAATTTTAATATTTATTTATTTATTGAGACCACGTCTCCCTAAATTGCACAGTCTGCTTCTTGCCTTGAATTCTCAATCTTCTTCTGGGTTCAGTATCCTAAGTGGCTGGGATTTTAGGCCTGTTTTCCACTGAATAGAATTGCTGGCCAAGTTATTGCAGAAAAAAGAGGACATACCCACATCAACATCAAAACAAAAGTTTTACTAGATAAACTAAGCAGGAAGGAAGTTTTTATTGAAGACTATTGTCATAGGGCAGAAGACTCCACTCAATTCAGTATTGAAATATTACTGTCAAAAAATTCTCTTTGCCAGTATAATATGTTTGCTTACTGTTGCCCATTGAAATTAGCAGATAAGGTGCTTCTAGTCAGAAAGAATCTGCATGAAATGTAGTCAAAGTGAGGGAAATATTAGAGATGTCTTGGCCACCTAGAAGATATTTCAATCCATATAGGTGAATTGTTTACAATATAAGGGTTAAATGTAATTTTATTTCTGTGTAAATATCTGCAATATTTTTTAGAATGCAAGTTTTCTCGTACTAAATTCTCTTCTTTTTTAAAAAAAATCTGAAATGATAGCCATTTCATCTTTTTAAGTTGTTAATTTCACTAAATACAAAAATTTAAATTACATTGTTGCTACTTTGAGGTTATTTAGTCTTTTTTGTTTCTGCTTTTGGTTTAGATGCTTTTGAGATTTTTCTCCAGTCTTTTATTTTGAGCGGTTTTTCTACTATATGCTTTTATCCTTTTTCTTTCTTAATGTTCATTTGATTTCCAGATCTTAAATATGGATTTCATTTCTTTTAGGGATATGTATAGAAGCAGAATAGTTGGGGAATATGCTAAATTTATGTTTTTAAAAAACCTATAAATGACTTTCCAAAGTGGCTAATCTATCTACAATACATGAGAGTTCCAATTTATTCACATCTTTATCAGTACTTGTCATGATCTTTTCTTTTATAGTATTTATTCCAGAGGATGTAGTTCTGTCATGGTGGTTTTACTTTGAATTTCCCAAAAGGCCAGTTGTTGTTGTTGTTAGGTGCCGTCGAGTCGGTATCCGACTCATTGCGACCCTCTATACAACAGGGGAAACATTATTGTCAGTGCTTCTCTGCTCTTCATAGGGTTTTCAATGGCAGATTGATTTTTGGGAGGGGGTTGCCAGGTCCTTCTCCCAAGCCTACAGCTTCTGGTGTTCCCAGGTGTCTCCCATCCAGGTACTAACCAGGCCTGACCCTGCTTAGCTTCTGAGATGATGGGATTGGATGCCACAGGGCTATGGCTGCAGGATTAAAAGGCCAGTATACATTTATATATTTGATTCAGATTTAGCCTACTATTACTTAAATCTTCTAATATTGTTAGACTTTATTCATACCAAATAATTTGTTTTAACAATGTTTTTGTACCTATGTGTATAATTCAATTTTAAAAAAATATTATTAATTAAGATTGTTTCATCAGCAGTTTGCTGAATATTTTATAATTAATTTTCAAAATGAAATTGTCAATGAATATGTTAATAATTTCATTAAGCTTCATGGTATCAATGAATTTGTTCACCATACAACTAATACCCTCAGAAAAATTGTTAATATATATGTGTTACAAAAAGTACTCCCCCTAGAAATTACTTTCTCTATGTTGTTCCTGAACCATTTGTTTGATTCATTTACAGTTATAAAACACTGTCATGATGGTTCTCCACAATGTTCACACAAACATTGTTATACAGCATTAAAATACTTTCTGTATTAACATTGTTCCTCTGTTCTATGAATGTTGTAAACTTGTCCAAAATATTTAGTTGGCAGTTGTAGTGGATTGAGTAGTGTTCTTTAAAATTCATGTCAGCCTGAAACCTCAGAATGTACCACATGTGGAGTTAAGGTCTTGAAGTTGTGATTAAATAAGATTCATATTGGATTAGAATAGAGCCTAATTCCAGTCACTGACTTCCTTGTAAGTATAGAAGAGGAGACATGGGTAGACATACAGAGGGAAAAGGCAGAGGTGGAGATTGGAGTGATATGGCTAAAAGCTAAAGAATTATAAGTATTACTGAGGCTACTAGAAACTAGGAAGAGGCAAGAAATGATTTTTTCTGGTGTCTTCAGGGGAAGCATAGTTCTGCTCACCACTTGATTCTATATTTTTGGTCTCTACAAGTATGAAGCTGTTTATCTCTATTGTTTCAAAACCAAATTATATTTTTGCTATAACAGCTGCAGAACATTAATGCAGCAGATTTATACAGTATTATTAAATTATCTTGAATGTTCAATGAATTGCTATTAATGAGCAAATAAAAAGAAGCCAAGGTAAATCATTGTCTTTGTTATAAAAGAATTTATCTACAAAATGGTTTATTTATTTACTTATATATAAGCTTTGTTTCTCTAGAGTGAAATTATTTCCTAAGAAAGTAATGTTTTCATAAAAGAATGACAATAATTGTAAGAAAATCAAAAGTTCTGATTTAAACGTTGACATTCAGACTCCCTTATAGCGCTGTATGAACAAACAGAAAAAAAGTTATTATACTGGCAGACTATTTCATTGAGAGAAACTAGTATATCTGTATAACAAGATGTGGTTTGTGATGTTTAGTTTCAAATGTGTAGCATATCTACCTATTTGGTCAATAGATTTCCCAAGTAAGTAAGAAAGAAAACAATTTTTTAAAATATTTAAATGAATTCAAGTTCTTCTTTAATAAAAGTTAAAGTAAATGATTCATATAAAAGTTGTAGGGCATTAAGAAATAAATGTGTGAAATTAAAATACAAAATACAAGTGATATTTTCTTGGTATCTTTAATAGCAGGTAGCATTTTCTGGAAAAAAGTAAAATGATTATGTTTGGTCTTTGGAGTTGTGATAAATAAGTACCACACAAACTTTATTATATAAATAAAGAAAAAAGGGATGAGAATGAATAGGGTAAGAAAATTGAAACTAGACTGCAAAACTCTTCTTATAATAAGTTATAAGCCCTGTTACATATTTTATAGGTTGATGTAAGAGAATAAACTAAACTTACTTATTCTAAGGTAATGAAGCTTGCTGTAATACATTTTTATTATAGCTTGTCTCTAATGTTTCAATATTATATTTTCAACAATAAATACATAGAAAGTATCAATATCAATTTAAATATTTGTAATTCTATGTGCAATGTTTTTGTGTACTGAGATATCACTTTTTAATGCTCAGAGTTAATGTATAGATGCTGTTTTTTAGACTACATACTTTTGAAATGTACAATATAGACAGTTTCTTCAGTAAGATAGATCAAAAATATTATCCATAGGCCGGGTGCGGTGGCCCATGCCTGTAATCCCAGCAGCTTGGGAGGTGGAGGCAGGAGGATCGCAAGTTCAAGACCAGAGGCAGTCTGCTTAACTTAGTGAGACCCTGCCTCAAAAAATGGGCTAAGGGTGCAGCTCAGTGGTCCAGCACTTGCAGAGCATGCAACTGCGAGGCCCTGGGTTCCACATCCAGTACCACCAAAAAAGAAAAAAAAGAATATTATCCATGAAAAATTTCATGAAGAACAGCAAAATTGGTGTTCTGAAAAGTAAAAAAAAAAAAAATTTGAGCCCAACAAATGTTCAATTATTTCACCTTCATGTTCAATTAACTTAATTGCATATGTGATAGCTAGTAAATATGAATGTAAATCACCCTAGAAAAAGTCATATATTATTAGTCACTTTTCCCCATATTCAGTATTTTACTTTGTTTAAATAGAAATATCCCTTTATAAAATGAATCTTTGCAATTTTCTGCAAATTGGATAGGTTTCATAAATGAGATTAGTACTGGAAGATATAAAAGTGATTTTAAACTTTCATCCAATTCCAAGCAGGGAAACAGAAGGTGAGAAGCCTGTTTTGTCATGGAAAAATGAACCAGATCCCTGAGGAAGCTGAGCTGGAATCAAGGACGGAGGAACATTAGATAGCAGAGAGAATCTATGTCTATTGTCAATGTGGCATTAAAATCATTAGTATAAAAATACTGACTCTAGAGTAAAGTCATATGTTTAAATAAAACATCATGATATACACCTTATGGCAAACTCTTTCAATCTTACCTACATCCATATTTGTTCTCAAATTATAATTTTTGTCATTATTTATATCAAACATATTGAGCTTTCCTATCATTCATTAGGCTTTTTCTTATACTACAAAGTATAAAGAATGTTGTAGATTATTTAAAGTGGAAGATATTGAACTCCTGATTACTTATTATTTTATCTGTTCAAAATATCCCACTCATTTCATAACCAAAACTAAGTTATGTTATCAACCATATTTTCCTAAATTACACATGGAGTTTATGATACAAAACAAGCAAAATAACTGTGTGTGTGTGTGTGTGTGTGTGTGTGTGCATGTGTGTGTATATAGTTTTGAGGTGCTGAGGGTTTAATCTTGGGCATTGCACACACTTTGCAAGTGTTCTACAACTGACCTGCACCCTGTCTCCCCTTTTTAGATATTTTATCTTGAGCCAAAGTTTTGCTGAATTATATAGGCTGCCTTTGACCTCAAGCCTGTGATCCTCCTGCCTTGGGCTCTTGAGTCACTGGGATTGAAACTTCGTGCCACCATGCTGGGTAAATATATATATTATTTTTATTATTACTATGTATACTATATTACTATATAGAGTGCATGCTATATATAATATACTGTACTATACTAAATATATATTGTATATATTGTACTATATATATATATATACTGCACTATACCATATATATACATACATGTATATAATACTACACTGTACTATACTAAATATATAATTCATGTCAACCTAGAACCTCAGAATGTGCCACATGTGGAGCTAAGGTCTTTGAAGTTGTGATTAAATAAGATTCATATTGGATCAGAGTAGAGCCTAATTTCAGGCACTGAAATCCTTGTAAGGATAGAAGTGGAGACACAGGTAGACATACAGAGGGAAAAGGCAGAGGTGGAGATTGGAGTGATATGGCTACAAGCCAATGAATTATAGAATTATAAAAGTATTACTGGGGCTACTAGGAACTAGGAAGAGGCAAGAAATTATATATATGTTTATAGTATGGGGTGAATTGTAAAAACTCCCCAACATATCTATATATATACATTGTTGTTGTCGTTAGGTGCCGTCAAGTCAGTATCTGACTCATAGCGACCCTCACAGGGTTTTCAATGGCTGACTGTTTCGGGATTGCCTTGGAAGTGGATTGTCATGTCCTTCTCCCATTTTTGTGTTGCTGGGGATTGAACTCAGGACCTCAGAGACTGCAGCGCAGTGTTCTACCAACTGAGCTAAATCCCAGCCCATATATATACATACATATGTATATATACACACACACACATACATATATATGTATACATATATACATATATATGTGTGTATGTATACATATGTATGTATATATATGTTGGCTATGTGTGTGTGTGTATGTACATATATATATATATATATATATATATATATATATATATATATATATATATAGTTATGGAATTGTAAAAAAAATATATATATGGGGATTTTTTACAATTCACCCCATAACCAGGGTCCCTCATACTAGCATGAGGGACAGACCTTTAGCTGACCCCAGGGCCACATTCCACTCACTCACTCCTACCCCTCTCATCGAGTGAGCAAAGATAGCCCCTGACCAGCCTGACCAGCCTCAACTACCTTAATTTTGATTTGCTACCCCTAGAATCTCAGTGAGATAATTGCCCCTACCTGGCAGGTATGACAGTTCACCTGCTGCACCTGTCAGGAATGTGCCCTGATTAGCTAACCCTAATACACGCCCCCCTCTGGGACCCTATATAAGCAGGGCTCCTGGACCCCCTACACACTTTCATCTCTCACCGTTCCTCAACTGCTGCCCAGACCCCATCACCTTGATCCAGTGCTCCCCAATCCAGTGGAAGATTTCCAAGCAAGCCTAAGCATCAAGATCAGCGGCCCCGAAGTGCTGAAGGCCACAAGCAAACCACAAAGAGCCTCCCAATTCCTCCCATCCTTGGGAAGGAGGGAGGCAGAGAACTCGAGCTGCGAGAGTCAAGACCACCGGACCTCCAACCCAGCGGAACACCAACTGCTCGTAGCCATGCCTTTAAGGCTGAGCTGTACCACCAGTGGAATGCTGCAGGCTTAGAGCTAGCACTTGAGCACTTGACAGGGGCTGCTTGCTGTTTGTACCCCACTTGGGGAGTAACCCAATAAATTTCCCTCTCCTGTTTCCCACAGAAGGTCTCCCAAGGTCCTTCTTTGGTGCCTCCGGCCACTACACAACCCAGTCCTGTGGGTCCCTGATACCCACATGGTGTCAGGGCAAGGCTCTGACCTCTGCCAGGCCTGAGCTGAACCCCAACATATATATATATATTCAGTTACCGTAGAGTCAAGTCAGGCCCATAGTGACCCTAAGGTACAATAAAATGAAACACTCTCCAACACTGTGCCATGTCTGGCACTATTGTCAGTGCTTCTCTACTATCGATAGGGTTTTCAGTAGTGGATTGTTTCAAGAGTGGATTGTCAGGTCCATGTCCCTAGCTTGCAGCACCTAGTATTCCCAGGGATTTTCCCATCATAGGACTAACTGGGCCGACCCTGCTTAGCTTCCAAGATCAGGCAAGATAAGATGCTAGGGTGTTATGGGTACAGATATCTATCTATATTTATATCCATATCTGTATTTATATCTATATTTATACCTATTTGTGTTCCTATATCTATACCTACCTATGTCTATCTATTTTCTATCTATCTATCTACTTATATTTTATATGGGCTGGGGTTTATTTAGCTCAGTGGTAGTGATATATATATATATATATATATATATATATATATATATATATATATGTGTGTGTGTGTGTGTGTGTGTGTGTGTGTGTGTGTGTTATTCCCCATTGTGTCTGTAAGATTGTTATACTGTGGGGACTTGCATGTTACTGTGATGCTGAAAGTTATGCCACAGGTATTACAGATAGAAGCAGGGCTACCCATGGTGGATAGGTTTCAGCTGAACTTTTAGACTAAGAAAGACTGAGGAAAAACTCATGGCTAAACCACCGCAGAAATGATTAGTCATTGAAAACCCTAAAAATAGCAGAGAAATGTTGTCAGATATAGTTCCAGAAAATGACCTCAGATTGGAAGACACTCAAATATGCCTGGGGAAGAGGAGCCTTCTCAAAGTAGAGTCTACCTTAGTAAAAACATGGAGTAAAGCCATAGGGAGCTCAATTTGCTAATGTGGCACAACTCATAGTGAGAAAAAACAACCATAAACATCCATTAATAATTGAAATATGGAATATAGGTAGTATGAACACAGGAAAGAGAGCAATTGTCAAAAGGAAAATGATGTGCATAAACATCAATATTCTAAGCATCTGTGCATTATGTGGACTGGCATAGCCCATTTTGAATCAGATAATCATATGGTCTACTGTTGTTGTTGTTGTTAGGTGTCATCGAGTCGAGTCCGACACATAGCGACCCTATGTACAGCAGATCGAAACACTTGCCGATTCTATGCCAGGCAAAGGATCTTATTTATGTTTAAGCCCATTGTTGCAGACACTGTGTCAATCCATCTCGTGGAGGGTTTTCCTCTTTTGCGTTGACCTGCCACTCTTCCAAACATGATGTCCTTCTCTAGGGATTGTTCTCTCCTGACTACATGTCCGAAATATGTAAGATGCAGTTTGGCCATTTTTGCTTCCAAGGAGCACTTTTGTTGTACTTCTTCGAGAACATATTTGTTGGTTCTTTGGGCAATCTATGGTATACTCAATAGACGTCTCCAGCACCACAATTCAAAAGCATCAATTCTTTTTCTGTCTCCCTTGTTCAATGTCCAGCTTTCACAACCATATGATGCCACTGAAAATACCATGGCATGAGTCAGACACACCTTCATCTTCAATGTGACATCTTTGTTTTTCAATACTCTAAAGAGATCTTTTGCCACAGCTTTTCCTAGAGCAATGCGTCTTTTGATTTCTTGACTGCTGCTTCCGTGGGTGTTGATTATAGAGCCAAGCAAAGCAAAATCTTGGACAACTTCAATCTTTTCTCCATTTATTGTGAAGTTGCATGCTGACTCAGTCGTAAGGATTTTTGTTTTTTTGATGTATAGTCATAACCCATATTGAAGGCTATGATCTTTGACCTTCATCAGTAAATGTTTTAAATCCTCTTCATTTTCAGCAAGCAAAGTGGTGTCATCTGCATAACGCAGGTTGTTAATGAGTCTTCCTCCAATCTTGATGCCACGTTCTTCCTCATAAAGTCCACCTTCTCAGATTATTTTCTCAGCGTATAAATTGAAGAGATAGGGTGAAAGTATACAGCCCTGACGCCCACCTTTCTCAACTTTAAACCACTCAGTGTTTCCCTGTTCTATGCTGAGAATAATAGACTAAGGAGAAATGTGATTACAGTAATTATCAAAAATATATCTCAACATCTATCCTGAAGTAGAATGCTATCAGTGATAGAATAATACCCATATGTGTACAAGGAAGGCCAGTTGGAATATGGTTAAAATTTATAAGCTCATCACAAAGGCCACAAATGAAGATAAGGTAGATTTTTACCAGCTTCTGCGATCTGAAATAGACTGAACATGCAGTCAGGATGTACTGATAATTACTGGTGATGGGCATGCAAATGCTGGAAACAATGAAGTAGGCTTAGTGATTGAAAAATATAGCGTTGTTGAAAGAAATAATGCTAGAAATCTCATGATAGAATTTTGCCAGACCAATGACATTTTCATTGCAAATTCATTTTTTTTTTCTTTTTACCACCATAAATGCCAACTACACACATGGAATTCACCAACTGGAATATACAGGAACCAATATGACTACATTTGTGGAGACAACTGAAAAACTCAGCATCAAAATTCAGTCCCAGATCAGGTGCTTATTTGTGGGTCAGGCCATCAACTGCTTATCTAAGTTCAAACTGAAAATAATGAAAATTAGAACAAATGTATGAGAGACAAGGTTTGACCTGGAGTATATCTCACCTACATTCAGAGACCACCTTAGAAACAATTTGGATGAATTAGACACGTAAGATCAAAGACCAGATGAGTTGTGGCATAACATCAAATGCGTCATTCATGAAGAAAGTCAAAAGTTATTAAAAAGATAGGAAATAAAGAAAATAATAAATTATATGTCAAAATTGACCCTGAATCTTGTCCTTGAACATCAAGCAGCTAAAGTAAAAAGGAAGACATGACAAAGTTAAAGAACTAAATAGAAGATTTCAAAGGGCAGCCATAGAAAACAAAATCAAATATTATCATGACATGTGCAAAGAGCTGGAGATAGAAAAGCAAAAGGGAAAAACATGCTTTCTTTTTCTCAAGCTTAAGGCATTAAAAAATAATCAAGCCTCAACAGGCAATAGTAAAAGATTCCACAGAAAAAGTAGTAAATAATGCAGGTCTCATCAAAAGAAGATGGAAGGAATACACAGATTCAATAAACTAAAAAGAATTGGTGGGCAACCAGCCATTTCAAGAAGTTTCATAAGAACCAATGGTACTGAAGGAGGAAGTGAATGCTGCCTTGAAGGACCTTGCAAACCACAAAGCTCCAGGAATTGATGAAACACCAATTCAGATGTTTCAACAAACAAATGCAACACTGAAGGTGCTCACTTGTTTATGCCAAGAGATTTGGAAAACAGTTACCTGGCCAGATGACTGGAAGAGATACATATTTATGCCTACTCCAAAGAAAGGGGCTCCAACTGAATGTGTAATATATTGAATGATATCATTAATATCACACACAAGCAAAATTTTGATAAAGATCATTCACAAGCAACTGCAACAGTGTATGGACAGGGAATTGCTGGAAAATCAAGCTGGATTCAGAAGAGGGTGAGGAACAACGGACATCATTGCTGATGTCAGATGGATATGAGCCAATAGAGAATACCAAAGAGATATCTGTCTATATCTCATCAATTACGGAAAGGTATTTGATTGCATCGAGTCTGATAATTCAGATATCACAAGTGGTATTTACAGGTGTGACATGATTTTCTAAAATGTTTCAACACTCTTGGTTAATTTGCAAGTAATGCAAAATATAATTTCTCCATAATTTACACAGTAGTTAAGATTGATACCCATGAAAACTGTGTTAACTTTATTTTGTAATTTGTGTAAATCAAGGAAATTCTGAGGTCTACTTAGACATATTATCCTAGTCATTCTCTATCAAATAGTCCTGTTTATCTCTTATGACCCCTGATAACACGTTTATTTTTGATGGCTCATTATAATCTATTTACCTTCCCCCTTCATACAATTACATACATACTGACTCAGATAATACACATAATCTGAAAGTAAATTTATTGGGAGAGGAAACCCTTTGTGTCCCCATTGCTCTATCTCCTGTACATTGCAGGCACTCAATAACTATTTGCAAAACAAACAAATAATCTTCATTTTCATGCCATTATTTGAACGCAATGTATTACCCTCTTAGTAAATTTTATGTAATAGCTTAAGTGCAAAGTAACTATGACATGATTAGAACAATTTAAGAACATTGCATTATGAGTAGTAGTTACATCTTTCATGGGGCTGGGAATTAGCTCAGTTGATAGAATGCTGTACTGCATTCTCTGATGGACTGGAGTTCAATCCTCAACACCACAAAAATGGGAGAAGGATATGGCAATCCACTCCTGAAGCAATTCTGAAAGAATCAACTATTGAAAACCCTATGAGGGTCACTATGTGTTGCACCCTACTCAAGGACACCTAACTACAACATGTATTACATGGTTATTTTAACTTTAGCAATATACAGCTTATATCAGAAGATAAATAGTTTTATAATATTATATTTGTAAATTAAAAGCCAAGTGAACTAAAACTAATAATTTTGCAACATGTTGTCCACTTACAAACTGTAAATTATTGACATTTTTGTAAAAAACAGCAATATAAAAAGCACAGCATTCTGAATGAACCAAAACACCCTTTTAGCAGATATGTTGAATTGCAGTTTACCTAAGGAATATCTGAGTTGCTCACGTTTGCATATTTAGATTGATAGTACATTTCTAAGAGGTTTGGGCTATAATTGGAATTTACGTAACACTTGTAAAGTGTTATCTATCAGTGACTGAAGAGACCAAAAAAGAATGTATGTCATTATGCAAAACTACTAATTAACTACAAGTAATTTAGCAGATAATTCACATGTTCATTTTATAATAGAAATTATTTAGTTTTAAGATTCTCTTTGTATTTCTAATGTAATCTTGACCCAAGGGATCACAGATTGTTAAGAAGACATATAAATTATAGAATGAGACATATTTTTAGCTGACTCATAGAGCATCTGTTATGGCTAATGATTCCTCTAACTGCAATTACATAAGGGAAAATATTCCTTTTTAGTAAATAATATTCATCACCTCTTAAACATAGTGTCACTTGCCATTAGTGTGGAAATTTTTCTACCTTCTTGACTAGATCTCCAAGGATATTCAGTAACTTTAAATTTATATTGATCAAAAACCCATAATATGTAACAAAATATTCTTACAAATGTGGATGCACAGAAAAAAGTATTCTTCAACAGATACTGGAAAGAGAAAAGAATTACATACCTCAAATACACTTTAAATGACTGTAAACAAACCACAAAAGGTAAATATAAGGAGATTATGTTGGAATGGAGGAGTTACTGTGTGGTTATTGATAAGTATTACCTCTATCTATAAATATAAAATATTTCAGGATGGAAGTTGGATATTTATAGAGTGTTATTGTGGCCATGTTTTACTAGTAATTGCTACCTCATAACTACTAATTTGTGAAGAACAGAAATCAACCTGCCTTGTCAAACTATATTTTTAAAATACAAATCATCTGAGAATTCCATCAGGGTAGGAGTTCTGCTTATTTAAACGGATGTTGTAGACCAGCATAAAACATTACTGAGGTCATGTAATTCAGGGGATAATTACCTTATCTTCTTATTTTTTTCCTATTTTTTAAATTGAGCCTTGGTTTTAAATAATATTTAAAATATGGGGGGTTATATTATTTTTCTGATATATCATTTTCCCAATTTTTATTGATGCCAGTATTTAATGATATTAATTTTTCTCTGATAGTTATTTTAGTTGCATTTCATAAATTTGTATCTCCAGTTTTAACTTTTGAGGAATGTGGCAGTTTTATTTGTACTTTCAGTTTGATTTAAGTGTTCTTTAAGTTATTTGTTTTCTTGGGTATTGCTTTCTTGAGTTCTTTATAAATTCTGGAAATTAGTCCTCTGTCCTATGTATAGGATGTAAAGATTTTTTTTCCCATTCATTGGGGACTTCCTTGACTCTGTTGATTATTTCCTTTGCTGTACAGAGCTTTTTAATTTCATGTAATTCCATTTATCTATTCTTATTGTGAATTCTTGAGCAATTAGAGACCTACTAAGGAAGTTTTTTCCTATGTTTATATGTTGGAGTATGTTGCTTATCTTTTCTTCTAGTAATTTTAAAGTTTCTGGTTTTATGTTGAGGTCTTTTATCCATTTTGAGTTAATTTTCATGCATATCAAGAGGTGTTGGTCTGTTTTCACTTTTCTGCAAGCGGATATCCCCAGCACCACTTATTAAAAAGGCTGTTCTTTCTCCAATATCGTATATTCTCACTCATATGTGCGAGGTGAATCAAGGTTAAAAGAAGGAAAAAATCCTATACATAAATTGGAACATAATAAAAAGCTCATGCAAACTTAGCATAAAAGGGACAATTTAAGGAACGGAAAGAAAGAGGGAGTGATCTAGCCAAAGGAAGGGGTGATGGGAGAAGATGGAAGGCAGAGGCAGGCCAATGAGGATGGAGGAAGGAGGAAGAGGTCAACCTCAATGTAAACAGCTCAACTTTATTTGTATGGGAAATAATAATAATAACACCAATAATACCAAAGTATGACAATAGTGCATATGGACTAGATCACTCATGTAATACTGCTGAGAATGTAAAAAGATAGATCACTTGGACTTAAATCAAAATTGGGATGCATGTATATAAATAAATATTCCCACAAAAAGATACACAAGTAGAAAGGAGATCATTGGTAGAGGAGGGGTGTGGATGGGGGAGCAAGGTAATGAGAGGGCAAGGGGGAGGTTATGTGAGCAATGTGCAATGAAATGCGTATATGGAATTGTCACAATGAAATAGATGTCAGAATGATAGCCATTAAAATGTACATTAAAAATTTCCAATAAAAAAAATAAATAAATTTAAAAAGGAGATCTCTAAGAATGTGTTAATTTCAAACTTGATGAATATTTCCCTTTTTGTGGATTTCTGCTTTTATTGAAAGGAGTTCAGAGAGTGTACTTTGTATTATTTTTATTGCCAAGCCTCTTTTTGAAAACCTTAAGGTTTTATTTGTGGCATAAAAATAAAAACGATCAGTTTTCATAAATATTTTGGTTGCACTTAAGAGAAGCATAATATTACCTGGGTTAAGGTAAAATTCAAAATACAAAGTCTAAATTATTAGTCATAAGTGTTTAGTACTTCTACATCTTTACAAAAATTTTCTCTAAACTACCTTAGACACAGAAAGATGAGACAAATTTTGTTGGCATTAATCCCTTTACATAGTGACACAGGAAGATACAACAAACTTACTGGCATTAATCTTTTTTTTTTTTTTTTTTGGCCTGCAGCCATGGCCCTGTGGCATCAGATCCCGTCAGATCTCAGAAGCTAAGCAGGGTCAGGTCTGGTTAGTACCTGGATGGGAGACCGCCTGGGAACACCAGAAGCTGCACGCTTGGGAGAAGGACCTGGCAACCCCCTCCCAAAAATCAATCTGCCATTGAAAACCCCATGAACAGCAGAGAAGCACTGACAATAGTGTTTCCCCTGTTGTACAGAGGGTCGCTATGAGTCGGATACCAACTCCATGGCACCTAACAACAACAACAATCTTTTTGCCTGCAGACATAGCACTGTGGCATCTGATCCCATCAGATCTCAGAAGCTAAGCAAGGTCAGGTCTAATTAGAACTTGGATAGGAGACAGCCTAGGAACACCCAATACTGTAGACTTGGGAGAAGGACCCAGCAACCCACTGCCAAAAAACAATCTGCCATTGAAAACCCCATGAACAGCAGAGAAGGACTGACCACAGTGTTTCACCTGTTGTATATAGAGTTGTTATGAGTTGTACACTGCTTGGCGGCACCTAACAACAGTATATGGGTCATGATGAATTTATCTAGCTAATATTCTTTCCCCACCTCTGCCTGTCCTTTCAATTCTGATTTGAAGTAATGTCTTTTACTAGTAGTAAATACATATAAGGCAGTTAGTGGTCTGATTCTACTTTCTCTGTGATTGCTCAATTTGGCTAACCACCTTACCATTTATTTAAAATGTCAGTGTTTAACCCATACATACTTTATCTTCTTTAATGTCTTTCAGTCATTCTTTCACAGATAAAAATATACTCAATATTTATCTTGAGATTTTAAACTGATGTCTTCAGTTGTTTTCATTTTCTAAGGATAACTTTCTAGTAGTATCTTCAGGGAGTACTGATGGAAGCAACAATCCCTGAATATTGTTATATGGTTAAAATCTGTCTTCATGGTAGAAAGTTAATTTAAATGGACATAAAATCCTTGTTCATGTTTTTCCCCTTATATGTATTATTATATGGTTTCCTGGCACAACACATTAATGTTGAAAAGGCTAGTGTCAATATGATTTTGTGTCCTTTATAAGTGGGTTATGCTTCTTATCTACATGTTCAAAGACTGCCTTTGGCTTTCCTTTAAAGTAACATAGTTTGCTGAAATATTCTGAGGCACTGAGTGTCACGTACTATAGATTGATTTTATTAGGTACACAATGTGAGAAAGTATATAGGTACATTTATATGTATTGTACATGCATATATATGCTCACACATATACATATATGTATAGGTTTTCCCCACTTTGTGGTATTATCTGCATTCCTATTTATTAATGTTTCCCTTCATACTTAAACTTCAATTCCAAAATATCTTTTTTCTTTTAGCATTCATTCATTTCTAATATGATGAGATCTCTTTATAGAGTACCTTGTCTCATTATATTACTAGCTTTCTAATAGTGATTGATGCTTTCTTATACTGCATGTTCTTTTCTAATTTTGACAGATGAGGGTAAAATGCCCATGTCACATATGCTTGTCTTTGGGTATGCTTTTATTCTAAGAATACTATCTTGTTTGGTTTTTATTCTGGGTTGACTTATGTCAGCTTCCAAATTCATATGTTCAAGTCCTAATCCCCAGTACTTCAGAAAGCAATTGTATTTAGACACAGGATCCTTAAGCCTAAACAAAGCCATTAGTGTCAACTCTACCATCTTGACTGGTATCTTCATATGAAGAGTAAATGCAGATACACACAGGGACATTAGCAATGTACATGCACAGAGGAAAGCCCACGTGATGTCACAGAAACTGGCCATCTACAGGCCACAGGGAGAGTTCTCAGAACAAAACACATCTACTCATATTTTGATTTTGGATGTGTAGCCTCCAGAACTGTGCAAAAATAACTTTCTTTTATTTAATCCACCTCCTCTGTTGCTCATTTGTTATGACAGCCCTAAGAAATGAATATCATTTTTGGTTTTTGTTTGTCCATTTGTTTCTCTAAGAAATTCATTATGTGAGACTGAAATTCATGTATTCATTCCTCATGCGAGGTGAGTTTTCTCGTTCTATTTCAAATGGAGCCTGCAGCCCTACCACTGTGGCTTCAGATCAGGTCAGATCTCAGAAACTAAGCAGAGTCAGGCGTGGTTAGTACTTGGATGGGAGACCACCTGGGATCAGCAGGTGCTGTAGGCTTGGGCAAAGGACCCGACAGCCCACTCCCAAGAAATAGTCAGCCATTGAAAACCTTATGATTAGCAGAGAAGCACTAACAATAATGATTCGCCTGTTGTATGAAGGGTTGCTGTGAGTTGGACACCAACTCCACGACACCTAAAAACAAAAAATTTCAAGTGGAAGATAAGCTAGGAGAGCTTTTGCATTTTGATGAGTCTAAAGTTCTCTGTTGTACCATTAAAGAATTTTAAAAATGTATTTTTTTTATTTTCTGAAATATCCCATGCACCCCTTCCTCATTTTTACCTGTTACTGTTTTTCCCTTGGTATAGTGTCTCCATATTTTCCAATTTAGATTCTAGCCATAACAATTTCTCTGCACTGAATACTTTTTCTAGAAGGGAAGCTGTTACAATGTTGACTTTGTAGAGACATGCCTGGAGACTGATCAGCACTGCCTCAGCTTCCTGGAGTGTCTTCCACTCACCTGTCAAGTTGGGTCTTATGTGAAATCCACCACCACCAGTTCCAGATGCACACACCTTAATGAAAAGCTGCTTTTCATTTTGGGTGTGCTGAAATTTCATGTCAAATACTTCTGAAAATATTTTTATTCTTCCTACTTCAAGATTGTTCAGAATTCCCTTTAAAGTTCTTTTCACTTGCTCCTGCAAACATATTAATACTCTGAGTTATTAAGGAATAATACTTTCTGGTATTGATGGATATTAAAAAGAATTGAAAAACTATTATTTAACCACCATTTTGCTGCTGCTGTTTCTGATGACTTTGACTAAAATTCACATTTCCAGTCCAGAATGAAATACATTAGTTGACCCATTTCATACATTTGTAAGATTACTAAAATATTCTTTCACAATTTCTTTGAAAATATGTATTTCCTCCTCCATTTTCATCTTTTACATGTTTTGAACTGCTTGTCCATTCATAGTATTATCATCACTTGAACAATGAAAGGAAATTGAAGATATAGAATTTACTGGATCACATATCATGTTACTAGTCCAGAAATAGGTAGTAAGAAAGATAAAAGAGCAGATAATTATCTATAATAAATATATCAGCTATAAAATAAAAACTAATTATCAAATAGCTTGTTGCTGTTGTTGTTAGATTTGCCAGTGAGTAGGTATCCAACTCATAGCGACCCTCATAGGGTTTTCAATAGCTGACTGTTTCAGGATTGCCTTGGGAGTGGATTGCCAGGCCCTTCTCCCATTTTTGCGGTGCTGGGAATTGAACTCAGGACCTCAGAGACTGCAGCACAGCGCTCTACCAACTGAGCTAAATCTCAGCAACAAATAGCTACTGATCAAGAAAAATGAGCTATGTAGCATCTCTTGGTGGTGGACAGGGGTGGGAAGTTTTTTGCAGCTGCTTTAATAAATGTTATGTACTCAGAAATTGAAATGGATGTATAGAACAGAGTTAGAAAGACCTTTCGCATGAAAATTGCATTTACACTCAACCTGAAGGATGACCAGAAAATGATAGGTTAGTTAGTTCATATTAATTAGTTAGGTTGATATTAGAGCTATTATTAGAGTTAGCTAGGTTAATATTGGGATGGGATTTAGCTCAGTGGGTAGAGCGCTGCGCTGCAGTCTCTGAGGTTCCAAGTTCAATTCCCAGCATCACAAAAATGGGAGAAGGACCTGGCAAGCCACTCCCAAGGCAATCCCAAGGCAATCTGCCATTGAAAACCCTATGAGGGTCACTATGAGTCAGATACCGACTCGACGGCACCTAACAACAACAAGGTTAATATTATAATATTTCAGTTCTTGGTGTTTGTTAAAGAGCTCTCTTTCTCTTTTCTTTCTTTCTTTCTTTCTTTCTTTCTTTCTTTCTTTCATTCTTTTTTTTTTATACATTCACCTGAATAGTCAGGGAACTTTCACCTATTTTATTTAGGTTTTCATTTTTTCAAATTCCAATTCACAGAAGCTAAATACAATTGGAAACCAGTAAGCACTAGTCTTACTCCAAAGGAGTAGGATCATCCAGATTTACTCCTATAAAAGTATCCAACCCTTAAGCAAAGCTTTTCTTCATTTAAAAGAAAAAAAAAAAACAACCCTATACAGTATGTTCATTGCACAAAGTTGAGTTCTTCTTTGAGAACTTTGACACTGGTTATTTTTACAATTTAAGACCCCAACTTTCATAACTTTTTTCTATTACAAAAACTCCTAACTTTTTCTTTAAGATGGTGTAGAAACCATTTCTGCACAATTCACTGGAATTTTTCCCCATATAATAAAAATCTCTTTAACACCAAAAAAAAACAAACCAAAACCCCAAAATGAAAGTCCTCTACCTAATGTGGTTTCCACGGCGATGAATGTATGTCTCAGTTTTATAGCTGCTTTAGCTACTTTAGACTCCGGATCTGCTTTAATGTGTATAAATGCATCCACACTCAGCAGAATACTTTTAGAACAGCAACTTGGGGAAAGAGATCTGGGGGAAAAAAAAATACATGCGTACCAAGAAAACAAACATGGCCCAGCAAAATGAGGCAAGAATGCCTTCAATGAGATGCTTTTTCACATAAGACATCTTTCCCATGGGTGAATTTTTCTTTTTTAAACAACCACTTCTGGTCATCAGAATGAGTGTGACAGTGCTCTGGAACAACGGTGATTAGAGCAAAGCTTTTAAGTTTTTAAAGAATGTTATTTATACCTGTTACATTCACTTTTCACCCTCTAAATACTGATAACATGTCAAAGAGGCAAAACGCAGCACAAATGGGAAGGCCATCAAAAATGAGTATCACCTTGTGCTTTCAGATACATTTAAGCATTTCAGTGCACAATAGTCCTTTCATTTCACATTTTTAGTAAGATGCTGATGCAGTGTAGTAAATATGCAAAGCATCTTCTTTCACACAGTGTGTGCAGAAGACATCTAATTTTTTTAAGTTCTGAGATACAAATGATTAAAAAAAAAAAAATTCCAGGATGAACGAGTTTCAAAATGCATAGTGTTCTGTGCATGAGCCCATTTTCTTTAAACTCTGAAAGAATAACATGATAAGAAAACAAGAAGAAAAAATTGCTGCTGCATTCTCTGATCTTCTCCATTTTGCTGGTCAACACTATTCTGGCACATAACGACGGAGGTGATCCTCTATGGTGCCAACTGCCCAGTGGGTGAGTTGTTCCTGTGGCAGGTAGAGGCAGATGCTCCATAATTTGAAGATGGTAGCTTTGTTTATTGGAGTCTGCAGCTGCTGTCTGTCAATGAAGAGAAACACTGACTGGTTAGGATTGTTGACAACAATTCCAGTCTTGTCCTTGCGGCTCAGTACATGCAGAAACTGTTTCTCGTAGTCACCGTGATGAAACTCAAATTTGGCCTGAACAGGCTTAAACGGCTCATCAGATTCCTTCCACCGAGAAAACAGGAGACAGACAATTTTCTCAATATCATTCCGAGGCCAAAGAATGAAATCCTTCTCCTGAGTACAGCCAATCACATCCCTTCTCATAGACTGGTATCAAGGAGCATGGAGCTGTACCACATCCTTCTGTAGAAGCTCTATGGAACTTTCCAAAGAATAGCTGGAATCTCGCACACCTTTCAGGACATTTTCTTCATAATTATTTGTCATGACTGATATAACTTCCGACACTTCAAAAAGTGCTGATTTTATCTTCTCCTTGAATACAAAGGCAATATACATCTTGAAGTCAAACTGGTCAGCTAGAGATTCTTGTTTTTTTTTCTAAACTGAGCGTGCAGTCTTTTCAGAGCTTGTTTCTTCAGGCAGGGAGTTTGGGTCCCCCATTTTGAAATACAGGTAGTACTAAAGCCTTTGGAAATTGTCACTAAACTATGGGCACTTTTTCTTAAGACTCAAGTACAACAGAAACAAGTCATTTTTTTTCCTGCTAATATGATTGAGTAGCTAAAATCACAAATGTAACCCCAGAAACTGCACCTTCTGACAATATTAACATACTTTCATATTACAGGGTCAACAAACAAAAGCTGCTGTCCAGTCATGTTTGGACAATAATGTTTGGGGTCAGGTGGGAAAAGAGCTCAATTTCTATAGATGTTGGTGATTTGTGTGTTTGGGGTAGGGTTACTCTATATCAACTAACACTTTTTTAGGACAGTTGTATCTTGATTTTTTTCCTTTGGAAAATAACCTACACCCCTGTCATTCAAAGCAATTTTTGCTCAATTTTGGAACATGGTATCTAGTCCCAGCTCATCAGCAAATTCCATTACCTTGGTGGTAGTGATTGTTTAAGAAAAACAATGCCACTCAAACAGAACCAATGAAAATCTCTGTAAAAATATGAAACAGAAACTGTTTCATGGGCACCTATACTGAGAACATTTATTTTCTAAGTAGTAAATTGCACAGATCATTTTTCATAAACCAATTGAAAGTTATTTTCTCTTTTCCTACACAGCATCCTGTTTGTTAAATATTTAATGCTTTGAGCAAGACAAGGATTACTTTGATGCCTTAAAGGGGGTGAAAAAAGATAAGTTTCTTTCCAGTGTATTAGCTAAAGGGAAATGGTAGCATAAAAAAAGAGTGTAAAGATGCACAAGGACTAGAGAATGTGAGGCCTCCTAGCCCATAGTGAAGATTTGCACCTGACTTTGAGTGCAACAGAAGGCCACAGAAAGTTTTTAAGCAGAATAACATGATCAAATGTACATTTATCAATATAGTTTAAGTTAAAACCAAATAAATAGTAAAATAAAATGATATTACCATATAACCTCAGGTCTGGTGGAAGCGCTTTGCCAGTTGTAATCTCTACAATACAAATGTCATTTACATCAATCCTATGAATGAAATGGCACTGGGATTTAGCTCAGTTGGTAGAGCGCCGCTCTGCAGTCTCTGAGGTCCCGAATTCGATTCCCAGCACCGGAAAAATGGGAGAAGAATGTGGTAACCCACTCCCAAGGCAATCCTGAAACAATCTGCCATTGAAAACCCTATGAGGGTCACTATGAGTTGGACACAACTCGACGGCACCTAAAAACAACAACAACATGAATGAAATATTGGTGAATAGAGAGAGTGGTGAATATTGCTAGATTACAATACTTAATATGTCTCATGGTAATTCAGTAAAATTATATCAAAATAGTATAATTATAAGATTTGGCGTGTATTCAGATTGAGGCATTTCATAACAAAGATTTTCTGGAATTACTATTATAAACACTTTCACTTCAAGGAATTAGAATTGGCAATATGTCAAAACTTCTTGTGCATCAGTATGCCGTTGGCATATGTACAAAGGTAAACTGGAATTTAAATCGAAGTTTTGATGCACCTTAGACTGTGAGATATGGCTTCCCAAGGTAAGAAAATCTTACCAGGAATACTTCTTTAAAAACAAACAATAAACAGATATGAATCATGTCCAATACTCACCAGATGTCACCAGATGTCAAAAAAAAAATAAGAATAGTGTCTGAAATTCTGGTGACATTGCCTTGGAACTCAAATGTGCAATTGGTATTTTGAAGAACTTCAAAATATGGATTTTCTTAATATCTAAATGAGATAAATATAAATGAGTTCACAAAATCTGATGTAATATTCTTGTACAAACTGCCAGTACTCTCAGAAGTTAAGTTTCAATAGTAGGGCTTGCCAATAAACAGGTAATTTTTCTTCTCTTGATAGATGGATTCAATTCCTTCATTCAAGAGAACTTCAGTTTAGGTAAGAGCATTCTGTGATCTCTAAGACAACATGTTTCCATGAAACAAAATTGACATGTAGCCATAAACATTTGCTTTGCTGAAATTCGCAACATAATTTGACCTTCACAAATTTCCATCCAAGTCTATTTGTAATACAGAATTTAGTGCAATAATATTTGTAGAGTTTTATAGATTAGAGTCATCTTATAGATGCATAACTTTTTGGACCTTTCTCAAGATTTGTCAGTAAGAACTGTTCTTTTTCAATTCTTTATCCAGGATATTTTGACATTTGGTCATGTATATGTTGTTGTTGTTGTTGTTAGGTGTCGCCAAGTTGATTCCAACTCATAGTGACCAAGAGATTTCAATGGCCAGCTGTTTGGGGATTGTTTAAGGATTGGGCTATGAAGTCCACCTCCCATTTTTACAGGAGAGGGGATTGAACGCAGGGCCTCAGAGAGCGCAGAGCAGCACTCTACCTATTGAGTTAAACCCCAGATCCAGTAATGTACATAAGAAATTAAAAATTCCTTCCTTCAAGTGGTTCAATTCTAAGATGCTAGTATGTTTGAAAACATGTTGGAATTATACTACACTAAAAAGGTATACATATCTCTTCAATTTATATGCTGAGCAAATAATCTGAGAAGCTGGACTTTATGAGGAAGAATTTGCATCAGAATTGGAGGAAAACTCATTAACAACCACTGTAATGCAGATGATACAACTCTGATGAAAATGAAGAGGATTTAAGACATTACTAATGAGGATCAAAGATCATAGCCTTCAGTATGAATTGCGACTGAACATCAACAAAACAAAAATCCTTACAAGTGGGTCAGTATGCAACTTCACAATAAATGGAGAAAAGATTGAGGTTGTCCATGAGTTTGCTTTGCTTGGCTCTATAATCAACACCCACGGAAGCAGCAGTCAAGAAATCAAAAGACACATTACTTTGGGAAACCCTGTGGCAAAAGATTATTTTAGAGTATTGAAAAGTAAGGATGTTACATTGAAGATGAAGGTGTGTCTGACTCACGCCATGGTATTTTCAGTGGCATCATATAGTTGTGAAAGCTGGGCATTGAACAAGGGAGATAGGAAAAGAATTGATGCTTTTGAATTGTGGTTCTGGAGACATCTATTGAATATACCATGGACTGCCAAAAGAACCAACAAATCTGTCCTAGAAGAAGTACAACCAGAGTGCTCCTTGGAAGCAAGGATGGCTAGACTGTGTCTTACATATTTCGGACATGTAGTCAGGAGAGTCCAATCCCTGGAGAAAGACATCATGTTTGAGAGAGTGGCAGGCCAGCGAAAAAAAGGAAAACCTTCCACCAGATGAATTCACACAGTGTCTCCAACTTAATGTGCTTAAACATGAATAAGACTATGTGTCTGGCACAGAATTGGGAAGTGTTTTGATCTGCTGTACATAGGGTTACTATGAATCTGATTCAAGTGGACTGCACATAACAACAATAACAAATTA
Source organism: Pedetes capensis (assembly GCA_007922755.1). Taxonomy (NCBI): domain Eukaryota; kingdom Metazoa; phylum Chordata; class Mammalia; order Rodentia; family Pedetidae; genus Pedetes; species Pedetes capensis. The sequence goes on from VMDO01023952.1 coordinate 25,351, forward strand.
TTAAACTCAAGAGACCAATAACTTATTGAGTTTGAATTTATATTGAAGCATTCTTGATTACTTATAATATGTCGATAATTGTTTTTGTTGGAAATCTATGTTGATGACTAAAGTCAATTTGACCTTTTAGTTATCATTTGCATTTGAATTTAGTTATCATTTGAACTTAGTTGTCATTTGAATTACTTTCCTAATTCTGATGGAAAAGAATATTATATTATCTAACAACATGGATCTCATTACCAAACAAAACCAAATTCAATCTTATACATAATATCAGTAAACATTTACATAGCTTATTCCCTAGGATTGTACAAACTGAGTAGAGGAAAATCATCTTGATTCAATGTTGAAGAATATTTTTGTAAAAAAAAGGTATTTGAGGAACTATTTTTAAGCAAGACTTAAAAATATAAACATCAAATAAATACTAAAATTCCAAGTTGGATATAAATAACAAAAAATTTCCAGGGTTTATCCTATGTACCTTGAGATAGGCATCCATTCTCAATCCTATTTCTTTCTGTCATAACCACATTCCACATAACCACATTTCCACAACTTGGAAACTGATTCCTTCCCCAATCATAGTGGCAGACCTTGTTGAATCTGTGTATCAGTACTAAACATGAAGAGCTGAGGAGGAACCAGGTTGTTGGCATCTGCCTTTACTCACAGCAACTATGGAAGTGGAGGCAGGAGGATTGCAAGTTCAAAGCCAGAGGGCTGTGCAATTTAGCAACACTCTGTCTCAAAATAAAAATTAAAAAATAGTCTAGGAGTGTGCCTCAGTGTTAAAGCACTTGCCTAGCATGCATGAGGTCCTGGATTCAGCCTCTAGTCCAGTAAAATAATAATCATAAAAATTTTTTTAAAAATTAAAAAAAACTAGGATGGAACTTAGCTCAGTGGGTAGAGCACTGCACTGCAGTCTCTGAGGCCCCGAGTTCAATTCCCAGCATCGCAAAAATGGGAGAAGGACCTGGCAATCCACTCCCAAGGCAATCCTGAAGCACTCAGCCATTGAAAACCCTATGAGGGTTGCTATGAGTCGGACACTGACTTGACGGCACCGAACAACAACAACAACAACAACAACAACAACAACAACAACAACGATGGAAAGTTTTTAAAGGTTTCTAGAAAAGGAATCCCCTTCTGAATATTGCTGTGTCTGAGCGTAATATATAGGAATTCCTATAACCACAAATAGCCTGGCTAATAATTAAGCCAAGCGTTGGAAAGAGAAGAGCCAGGAGACTACAGAAGAAGGAATGGAGAATCCCGGTCACCACATGTCTGAGGATACCTTCACTCTGAACATAGTGTTAGGTAAACATTCCTTTTCCCGTTTGAATTGGTATTTTCAGTTAGTTGATGCCAAAAGCATCTTGAGGATATTTAATTTGTTGTACTTTTTAGAAAACATGCATTTAAAAGTATTTTTCATGCGTCTTATAATTTACTTTTAAAAGTTACATCATGAGGCATACTTCCAAATATAATTCAAATAAACTAATTCTAGATAACCAGCATGTTAGGTGAGTTTGACTTTAACAACTGCCATGGTGTGGATATGGTTTGAGTACAACCCTCAGGGGTTCATATGTTGAAGTTTGATGCTCATTTTAAGGTATCAAAAGGGTGCCAACTTGATCTGACTATGATATTCAGAAGTAAGGCCCTTGGGAGGGGATGAGGATTAGGAAAGGCCATCAAGAGGGAAGCCCCATGATTGAATCCTGGTGTGTGTGTAAGAGTGGGGGGATTCCAGAGGGACTCACATGTGTGCTCCCCATCTCTCATAACCTGAACCCCTGAGCCTCCTTGGAACGTTCCAGCAAGAAGCCATCACTAAACTTGTCTAGTCAACCTTGGCCCAGTAGTGTGAACCAAAATAAATGACTAGCCTGCCTCATGTATATCATTACAGTACTGAAAACCAGAGGAACACAGCAATTAAACTCAGAATTGTCTTTAAAATAGTCAATTTTTCCTCATGAAAACTTGATTTAAATTAGTGTTTTCTGTTCAGTTATGGTCTTATAATTGTGACTTACTTAGCAATATTAGTCCTCACCGGTATTGGCCTTTTAATACACGAAATAGGAATACCTGCATTTAAAAACATAAAATATGAATGGAGCTAGGCACCGTGGTGTATGCCTGTAATTCTAGCAACTTGAAAAGTAAAAGCAGGAGCATTGCAAGTTCGAGGCCAGAGGCAGACTGCATAACTTAGTAAGACCCTGTTCAAATCTCTGGTACCACAAAAAAGCAAATAAAATAAATATATTAAAATTAAAAACATGAATCATTTTCAGTTTATTTTTAAGAGTAATTACTATTTAGAAAAGATAATAAAATAACTAAAATAATTTTCAGTCATGTCTTCAACATGAAAATGTTAGATTTTTATTGAATATTTTCCCCATGGATATATAAACATAGGCATAACATTAAAATATCAACATTAAACCACTTTAAAAAAGCATTTTTACCAACAATTTTCATTTAACAATGTTTAAAAATGTCAAAAGGCACATACTTATTAAATCCGCTATAACACGTATGTAATCATCTACACATAGACTTGGCATATATGTAGAAAGAAAGAGGTAGGAATGGAAGAAATGGCTCAAATCATCCCTATGTGAAACAGCTTTTATTGGAATGCTTACAGTAAAAGTAACAGTTCTACATCTTTATTAAGGCACTTGGGCTCCCCAAATATTTGATTTTCTGGAAATAATGATCGTGTACTGCTACCTAGGAAGACTTGATACTATCAAACATACGTACACAAAATTTAGAATTAGCAAAATTTAATAAATCAAGTCATTCCCAAAGATCATAGGCTTTGGTAAGCTGACAGTTATTTCTTATTGTAAATACTGGAGATAAGCAATTTCTACTAAGATATTAGATTACTGAGTAATGTAGTTGGGCTTTCTGGCACATGCCTGTAATCCTGGTACTCAAGAGGCTAATGCAGAACACCCTGAGTTTAAGACCAGAGGCAGCCTGCACAACTTAGTGAGATCTTTCCTCAAAATTTTAAAAATGTAAAAAAAAAAAAAAAAAACAGGGGGGGAATCTGGGAATAAAAATCAATGTTGGAGTTCTTGCCTAGTTCAACCCCCTTAGTATTGATATATATATATGTTGTTTTTGTTAGGTGCCGTCGAGTTGTGTGTGACTCATAGCAACCCTTATAGGGCTTTCAATGGCTAATTGTTTCGGGATTGTCTTGGGAGTGCATTGCCGGGTCCTTCTCCCATTTTTGTGGTGCTGGGAATTGAACTCGGGACCTCAGAGACTGCAGAGCAGCGCTCTACCAACTGAGCCAAATCCCAGTCCATATATATATATATAGCTTCATATATATATGTTGTTGTTGTTAGGTGCCGTCGAGTCGGTATCCGACTCATAGTGACCCTCTGTTCAACAGGAGAAACACTATTGTCAGTGCTTCTCTGCTGTTCATAGGGTTTCGATGGCAGATTGATTTTTGGGAGGGGGTTGCCAGGTCCTTCTCCCAAGCCTACAGCTTCTGGTGTTCCCAGGCGGTCTCCCATCCAGGTACTAACCAGGCCTGACGCTGCTTAGCTTCCGAGATCTGATGGGATCGGATGCCACAGGGCTACTGCTGCACACTCACATATGTGTATATATATATATATATATATATATATATATATATATATGGCTTCAAATAGAGATCTATCATATTTTATCAATTCCTATCAATTCCTTGAAAACATGAGTGAATTCAGTTTCCAGAGATTATAATGATAATCAATATACAAGCATTATCAGACATTGTTCAAATATTTGGATATTTTGATTGGCACTCTTCATTAGTTGACATATGAGTTTAATATAAATTCTTAGACTACTTCAGTATTTACCAAAACATAGGCCAATAAAAGGCTAAAAAGCAAGACATATCTAAAAGATTTACTATACTTTTTAAGAGAATAATTCATAGACAAAATATTTGGTTAGAAATTATTGAAGCTGTGCATGGTGACACACGTCTATAATCCAGTCCTTGGGGGGCAGAGTCAAGAAGATGCAAACCCAAGGCCAAATTGGGCTAAACAGAAAGGGCCACCCTAAACTACACAGAGAGACCCTATCTCAAAAAATCAAGTGTTAGCAATGTAGTTCAGCCAAGGCCCTCTGTTTGATCTCCAGCACCACAAAGGAAAAAAAAAACAAAAAACAAAAAACAAAACTGAGAATATGGACCTCTGAATATTAGAGAATGAATGAACTGTTTATGTGTCCATATAATATGGGTATATATACAGTTTTTAAGATGTTCAAAATGTTTTCACACATGACAAATTCACGAAGTAAAATTTTGAAACTTTTGAGCTTAAAATTTAACAATGGAAGAAACTTCAAAACTATAAGCAAAGTAAGAATATTGAGGGCTAAAATGTAAAATATTTTCCTTTAATATGCAAAAGTAATCTTACAAATCCATGTAAATAAGAAACACTTCCACAGAAAAATAGTTCAGGATCATGAAATAGTAACTCATGAGCATGAAAATGAAAATAACCAATAAATAAAGCAATCTTGTTTAATTATCATAATAAAAAGTAGTAATAAAAAATAAAATGAATTAATATTGAAATATTTCTTTCTACACATTACGTTGTATAGACCAGAAACATTAACAAGTCCCTTGTACCTTGGAAGATCTGGAAATATGTGTCCCCTACACTGACAATCCAGGCAACCCACTCCCAAAAATCCATCCGCCATTGACAACGCTATGAACAGCAGAGAACCACTGACAATAGTGTTTCGCCTGTTGTATGTAGGGTGGCTATGAGTCTGATACGGACTCGACAGCACCTACCAACAACAACTACACTGAAAATGTAAATGTAAGTGACATAACATTTCTGACAGCATTTAGACAATATTTAGCAAAATTATTTTTAGAAATTGTTTACTCTTTTAACAGTTTACTTGTATTGATTTTCTTAAGAAAATAATTAGCTGTAACCGAATAAAGAGTTTGCTAAGATGGCTATCTACAACGTGTTGATGATAGAGGGAAAAAAAGAAAAAGAAGAGGAAATAAGCAGCATATATGTTTATCAAGAAGAAATTAGTAGCCGGGCGTGGTGGCTCTCGCCTGTAATCCCAGCAGCTGGGGAGGCAGAGGCAGGAGGATCACAAGTTCGAGACCAGAGGCAGTCTACCTAACTTAGTGAGACCCTGTCTCAAAAAGAAAAAAAAAAAAAAAAAAGGACTGGGGGCC
>VMDO01023953.1:0-30630 GCA_007922755.1 Pedetes capensis
ACAGAAATGGAACCCAAGGACATATAGAAAAATACTATATAGTAAAAGATAGAGAAGACTTGGATGGGAAACTTAGATGGGAAGGGGGGGAGGGGGGGAACATAGAGGAGGGTAAGGGGTAACCTATATGAATAATGCTTATCAAATTGCATATATGAAAATTGTCACAATGAAAAGCATGTCAAAATGAATCGCATTATGATGTACATTAAAAATTTCTAATAAAAAAATCACACAAAAAAAGAATATAAACATAATAATAAAAAAAAAAAGAGTAAGTGCTGGTGTGATCTATACAGTCACTGTGGTATGGCACCCTTATGGTCAGCCCTGAGTAGAAGAAAATAATTGCACTCCCTCCCAGGCTCAGGGAACCTTGCGGAAAACTGGGTGGAAAGAATGTAAGAGTCAGAGGAGCGAGTGGAACTTGGGGTAGATGATTCCTTCCAGCAGGACCTAATAATTGCTATGTTGATACAAAACATCAAGCATGCCTGGGGCAGGGGCCCTTGGCCCTGTAACAAAGGCAACAACATGGGCAGAAATATACAAGCTGGTTAAGCCTGCTGTAATGTATCCTGGAGGGAGGGGAAGAAGGTCACAAGACTCTTGCCTGAGGGAGATATATCTCCTGCAGCCATAGCACTGTGGCATCTATCCCATCAGATCTCGGAAGCTAAGCAGGGTCAGGCCTGGTTAGTACTTGGATGAGAGACTGCCTGGGAACCCCAGGTGCTATAAGCTTGGGAGACAGACCCAGCAACCTACTCCCCCCAAAACAAAACAATCTGCCATTGAAAACCCTATGAATAGCAGAGAAGCACAATAGTGTTTCGTCTGTTGTACATAGGGTCACTATGAGTCAGATACCGACTCGATGGCACCTAACAATAATATAAAACAACAGGCTAGCAAGCAGAGCAGAAGAAAGCAGAGGAGAGCAGAATAAAGGGAAACTTGTCAGTGGTACAGCTGTCCATGAAGCTGTCAGGGAGTCACAAGCCACTCCTGTAAGGAAGCCCACTTAGGAAGGAGTTAAAGTTGGTATAGCTTTGAGACATCTTGGTGAGAACTTCTGGATTGAGGGATTCTTCTCCTTAGATTCTTCTCCTTAAAGTCATTGTTGTTAGGGGCCGAGTCAGTATCCAATGCATAGTGGCTCTATATATAACAGATGAAACACTATTTAGTGCTTCTTTGCTATTTATGGGCTGGGATTTAGCTCAGTTGGTAGAGCGCTGCACTGTAGTCTCTGAGGTCCCGAGTTCAATTCCCAGCACTGCAAAATGGGAGAAGGACGTGGCAACCCACTCCCAAGGCAATCCCGAAACTGTCAGCCATTGAAAACCCTATGAGGGCTGCTAGGAGTCAGATACCGACTCGACAGCACCTAACAACAACTGCTATTTATAGGGTTTCCAATGACTTTTTCTGGGAGTAGTTTGCCAGGTCCTTCTCCCAAGCCTGCAGCACCTGGTGTTTCCAGGCAGTTTCCCATCCAAGTACTAACCAGGTCCAACTTTGCTTAGTTTCTGAGATCTGAAGGGATCAGATGCCACAGTGGTACAGCTGTAGCCTTTTTCTTAAAGTAGCTGTACATAAAGACTTTTCATGAGTTACCCACACTCCTGTATATAGCTCCCAATAAATTCATGGTTCACACAATTTTAACGTGATCCATTCTTGGCTCCATCTGTGTTCCATTTGGCTTCACACACAGGGGTTTGGATTTGAAGGGACTTCAAAAGGTGTGATGATTAATTTTATGTATCGACTTGACTGGGTCACAAGGTAGCCAGATATTTGGTCAAACATCATTCTGAGTGTTTCTGTGAGGATGTTTTCTGATATAATTTACATTCCACTTAATAGCTGAGTAAAGCAGAATGCCCTCCCTAAAGCACATAGGGCTTATCCAATCAGTTGAAAACCTGAATAGAACACAAAGACTAACTTTTCCTGAAGAAAGATGATTCTTCCTGCCTAAATGCCTTTAAACTGAGATATGGGCTTTTTTTCATGTCTGTGGGCTCACACCGAAACATCAGCTCTTCCTGAGTCATGGGCCTGCTGGCCTTCAGACTGAAACAGCAGTGTCAGCCCTCCAGGTCCCCAACTTGCCAACATACCTGCAAAGCTTGGGACTTCTCAGCTTCTGTAGTTGCATAGATTAATTTCATGTCTGTAAACATACACATATTCACACATGCACGTCAGATAGAGGCATAGGTACAGATAGACACTGTTTTGGTTTGAATCTAAAGTGACACCTGAAGTTTATGTGTTTGAATACTTGGTCCCCCACTGGTGTTGCTGTTTTGAGAGACTGTGGAACTTTAGGAGGTGGAACATAGTTGGTGGAAGCAGGTCACTGAGGGCAGGCCTTTGAAGGTTTGACCCAGACCTCAGTTCTGGTAGAGCTCTCTCTCCTTCCTGCTGCCATGGAACAAAGTCCTCTGCCACAGGCCCTGCTTCTATGTCTCCTTGCCACTCTGGACTGACATTCTCTGAACTGCAAGCCAAATAAACCTATCCTTCCTCTTTAAATTAGTCTGTCAATTATTTTGGTAAGAGAAATGCCAAGCTAACTAACACGGATACATATATAGAGAGAAACAGACAGGTCTGTATAATGGGGTTCTGAATAGGTTTTGAATATAGAACAGGGTTCTGTTTCTCCATCAAACTCTTAATAACATAACAATCTTTTTCTCCAGGCTTCTTAGTATCTGTCAGTATCAGCAGGGCATTGGTTCTGGGACACTCCACTCTCCCCTCTCCATGCATACCCAAATCTTCAATTGCTCAAGTCCCTTATATACAATGGTATGGCATTTGCATATACCTTTTTTACATCCTCCCATATAATTTAAATTATTTCTAGATTATTTATAATACCTAATACAAGGTTGATACTATGTAAATAGTTGTTCTACTGAATGATTTGGGCTGGGATTTAGCTCAGTTGGTAGAGTGCCACTCTGCAGTCTCTGAGGTCCCGAGTTCGATCCCAGCACCGCAAAAATGGGAGAAGGATGTGGCAACCCACTCCCAAGGCAATCCTGAAACAATCTGCCATTGAAAACCCTATGAGGGTCACTATGAGTCGGATACCGACTCAAGGGCACCTAACAACAACAACAACATAATGATTTAGTAAATGTTGTCGTTGTTAGGTGCCACGGAGTCGTGTCTGACTCATAGTGACCCTCATAAGCTTTTCAATGGCTGTTTCAGGATTGCCTTGGGAGTGGACGGCCATGTCCTTCTCCCATTTTTGTGGTGCTGGGAATTGAACCGGGCACGTCAGAGATTGCAGAGTGGCACTCTACCAACTGAGCAAAACCTAGCCTGATTTAATGAATATTGACAAGAAAAATGTCTATACATATTGAGTTTAGGTGCAATTTGTTTTTTCTTTGAATTTACTTGATCTATGGTTGGTTGATTCTGTGGAACCCTTGATATAGAGGGCCAACAATCTTTGGGGAAAGGTTGTGAATGGGAAATACATAATGCTTTGATTAATAAAGAGCCACCTTTGCCATCGTTTGTGTAATTGTACAGTGAAAATTGCATGTCTCAGCAGACCTGAGACAGCAATTACTGACTCAGCTTTGGCGCCAGCAGGAACTGTGATCTCGACTGCTTGTCTCAGAATTTGAAGGAAGCTACTAAACCCACCTAGTTTTCTTACAAACATAATGATGGAGATGTGGGAGGGCCGAAGGGCTCTATTCCCAGGGCAGTTCTCCTAGTGTGGACTGCCCAAGGTGATTCCCCCAATGTGGACTTCCCAACATAATTCCCCTACTATAGACTGCCCAGGGTAATTCCCTAGTATGGACTGCCCAAGATAATTCCCCTAGTATGAACTGCCCAAAGTAATTCCTCTAGTGTAGACTGCTCAAGGCAATTGCACCAGAAGGAAGGACTCACACTTGGCATCTTTGACAGCTTCGTGGGACATATTAGTGAAGGTGGAACTTTCCAGGCTGGGAGTGTAGCTTAGTGGTAGAGCATGCCTGGACTGCATAGGGCCTGGTTTCAAAGCCCAGCACTTAAAAAAATATAGATATTCCAAGTTGTACCTAAATAATGTTTAGGAAAGGACAAAGGATGTGATGCCCCTTGCCCTCTCCCTAACTCCCAGCACAGGATCCAGGAGACCTTGCCCCAGGTGTGATGCCCAGTAGACCAACAATAAAGGACCACCCTTTCTCCAAATATAACAGAAGACTGGTTTCTGTGATTGTTTCCCTTAGAGCAGAACTTTCAGGCACTGTTCTCAGTTATTTCCAAATCCCAGCAAAGCCACCATAACATGCATATCTTGATTCATTTGGCCCCATAGTATGGAAGCCCCTTTAGGTTTCATCTGGTCCTTTCCTCCAAATTCCATTTAATTCAGTCTGTTGCATTCAATACAATTTAAGTGTGAGTGGACCTTCTGAGGGAGATGAGTTCCAGCCCAGCTCTCCCATTCTCTAGACCTGAGATCTTAGGTGAATCTGCTTATTCACCACTGCCCAGAGCCTATGATGTTTTCTATCACTTCTCACTAATGCTCTGTTAGAATTCCAGAATCCCTCAGCTACTCTCTCATCATTTCCTACTTGGAAAGCTTGTCAGTTAACTGCTCTATAAAACAATGACAGCCAATGACAGCTGTTATCTCATGGCTGTGTGTGTGTGTGTGTGTGTGTGTGTGTGTGTGTGTGTGTGTGTTTCCCAAAGCTTTTATCCGACTTGGATTTTATAATTCTTAAATATGTTTTGGGGAAAATAAATATTTTTCATGAAAAAAATATATTTTTGGTTCTTCTCTGAAGGTAGAGTGTGCTTCTTGTACCAGTATATTTTGTACCACCCCTCCAACCCACAAGTAGGCTCTAATCTGCCATAGTAATTAACACTAACCAATATTTAAGTGCTTAATTTTTTCCAAGTTTTGTTTGTTTTGTCCATGACACTAATTTATGGTTAAGTTATAATGATGGCAACCACAGTTATTTAAATCCTAAGAAATTCTTAAGCCTTTTAGGGACTTTATTTTGGGGAGATAAATAAGATCCCTTAAAGTGTTGTTTATTTTTATTATTATTTTTGTTTTAAAATTTTCACAGAATTTTCTCTCCACACTTTACCTCATTCTAGGTATTTTAGGAAAGTCCAACAGTGAACTTGTCTGGGTAAAAATGCCCTGAGCTATTCTTTAAGTTAATTATCACTTCTTTTGGCCCTGTGAATGGCTGTTCAATGACACTGTCAGCAAGTGGAATGAACCAAATTACTTTAATTATGGAGTAATTGCACAGAGTGATGGTAATTAAATCTTGATCAGTTTAAGTGAGTGAATTAATTGCTCTTACTTGGAATGCACACCACAGCAAGAGGAGTTGTTTTGTAGTTTAATTAACACCATCCACTAAAGTCTTATCATATCTAAAACGTAGACAATTAATGAGTTTGATATTATTCTCACCTTCACAAGAACTAGGACAGAACACATGCTGACAAAGGTAGTGTACTAAGGGAATGATAGGAAACTTAATATTCTTGTCACTTGCATAGATATATTGGTTGCAATCTCTACTTTGCCTTCTGGAGAAATGTGCAAATAGAAATATTTCCATATAATTAGCTTCTGGCCCCATTTCCTTCCAATATTGCCTGATCTGTGCAACAGTATACATTTCAAATTTTGTTAATGTTTTGAATTTCTACAGCCTGAAGTTCATTGTAAATCTAAACATCATTTATTTCCTTTTCGTTTGGGACAGGCTGGTCCTTATGCAGATATCCTTGGAGTCTTTATAAAATTTGATCATTTATCAATGGAAAGCTATCAGAAATAGCTTTCCAAGCTCTTTATAGTATCCACTCCCTAGTGCTGGGAAATGCTTCATATTTTTAGAGCAACTTCCCTGCCTTGATTTAACCAGCAGTGTTTACCCTTGACTACACATTAGAATCACCTACAAAACTGTTTTAAATTGCCAGGGCCCAGAGGCCATGCAGATTTAGAGGGATATGGCACAGGCATTGATATTTTTTAAAACTGCTTAGGTGATTCGGAGTGTATATCACAGGTTGAGAACAACTGATTAAGAAACTCCATCTATCTCACCCTATCAGCCCTCAGAAGAAGATGGTACCAGCACAAATTTCCAGATGGGTATCTTTGGGATTGTTCTAGTGGTCAGGGCAGAGTCTAAGTATGGAGAGCTGGACTAGTCCTATGACTCTCTGCTGCCTGTCATAAAGGCTATTTCTTCATATGCACTTTACATTATGCCCTAGAATAAATAGAATTGATAAGTCTCAGTCTACAAACTAGAGAAGCAGAGGAAACCAACATGATTTATTTAGTGATCCTAGGCATTGTGTCTGCAGCTGTAGCCCTGTTGCATCCAATCCCGTCAGATCTTGGAAGCTAAGCAGGGTTGGGCCTGGTTAGTACCTGGATGGGAGACCGCCTGGGAACACCAGAAGCTGTAGGCTTGGGAGAAGGACCTGGCAACCCCCTCCCAAAAATCAATCTGCCATTGAAAACTCTATGAACAGCAGAGAAGCACTGACAATAGTGTTTCCCCTGTTGTACAGAGGGTCGCTATGAGTTGGATACCGACTTGACGGCACCTAACAACAACAACAACAGGCATTGTGTAAGCTACTTTTGCATTGCAGTGGCTAAAATACCTGACAGAAACAACTTAAGAGAGGACAGATTTATTTTGGCTCATGGTTTCAGAAATGTCCATCCATCATGGCAGGGAGGGCATCTTGGAGTAGAGAAGTTCGCATCATGGCAGCCCAGAAGCAGCACAAAGGGAATACAGGAAGAGACCAGGGCAAGATGTCCCCCAAGACATGCCACCCAGTGACCCACATCCTCCAACTAGGCCCCACCTCCTACATTTCCCCCCACCACATTATGAATCCATCAGGGGTTAACCCATTCATTAGGTCAGAACCCTCGTGGTCTAATCATCTCTGGAAACATCATCACAGATTTCCCCCCAGAATAATGCTACATTCATTTCCAAGATGTGTCTCAATCCAATCAAAGTGACAATTAAGATTAACCCTCACAGGCATTGTCTTGTCTCCAACAAGGAAAAGATGTGTTCTTCTGTGAGACCCATGAGACCCTTACCCCTGACCTTTAAGAAAAATTCTTTGTCTCATGACTATTACAAAATGACCTGGTATGCACTGTCAAAAACTGCTTGAAAAATTACAAAATAGACTGACCTTTTTAAGCTAACCACAAAGTTCCTGCTTCTGTACTGAGCTTGCTTGCAAAGTAAACCTGCCGCCCTCCCCCTACTGAAAAAACAAGATGTCTAACTGAGCATAAAACCCCCTGTCAAATTCAGGTAGGTACTGCTCTCTTGAGAGGTCTACCTTCATGACCCCAGAGACGGCCACTGTCCAGCTGTAATAAAGGGCTTGTGTGACTCCAACTAGTTTCTGATTTGGTTCTTGGGTGATCCTGGGCACAACACTTCTAAGCCCTAGGACTGTTAATATGTGTGCAGTGGATTTCAAGGTCATTTCTTAAGTGTCGATGTGTAGTAATGTTTAAGCAGAATTGTTGGAGGAAAAGTTATTTACCAATTTGGCCTAATGTGAGTAAAAAGTAAACTTCTCAAAGCCAGGCATTGCCAAAGTCAGGATCTGAATCTAGTCTTCTCTGAGTTCCATGTCCCTAGATGTTGATCCTCTATACTATAGGCTCTAGATCAGCACTAAAACCAAGCATGGAGGATTGACCAGAGACAATGTGTAGATTCTAGGAAATATTCATATGTGACTTCATACACGAGTTGGGTTTTGAAAAATAAGATAGAGTTTTCTTTGTGGAGAAAGGGGAAAGGTAGAGGTCTTGCAGGCCAATGGCACTTATGTACTAAAAGATGTTTTGGGGAAACTGCATATGATCTTGCTGTGACTACAGCATATATTGTGGAGGGGAGAAATATATTAAAGCAAATGGATTCAAACCATTGGTAACACAATTCTAAGCCAAAAAGGTGAACATATATAGCCTGTTGTTGTGAAAACATGAACAGCAGGCATGCAGACCAGCTCAGAAGCAGAAAGTTGAGAGGCAGGATTTGGCCATTTGCTGGTTGGGTCTAAGGAAAGCTTAAGAAAGCACAGGTCCATTCTGGATTGAGTGTCATTAAGAACAGGAGTGATTCAGTAATTGGATATTTATTAATTATACCTAGGAGATGGGAGCCTATAGCCGTACCACTGTGGCATCCGATCCCCTCACATCTCGGAAGCTAAGCAGGGTTGGGCCTGGGTAGTACTTGGATAGGAGACCACCTGGGAACACCAGATGCTGTAGGCTTGGGAGACAGACCCGGCAGTTCACTCCCATAAAAACAACTGGCCATTGAAAAAACTCTGTGAATGGCAGAGAAGCTTGACAATAGTGTTTCATCTGTTGTACATAGGGTTGCTATGAGTTGGACACCAACTTGACGGCACCTAACAACAACAACAACAGGATTAAAGTGGCACTAAGAGGGTCAGTAGTAAACTCTTTCATCTTAGCTGGGAAAAGGGGGTATCTTACTGATTTCTGTAGCTGCAGTGTGTCCTTGTCTGTTTGCTTTGGGTCTGGTCATGCAGGAAATTTGTGTGATCCTTTTGTGTGAGCATGGCTTATGTTCTGTGGGGAGCACTGCAGATTAGCAACCACTAACGTTTTTCTCTCTCTCTCTCTCTTTCTTTCTTTCTTTCTTTCTTTCTTTCTTTCTTTCTTTTCAGAACTGGGGTTGAATCCAGGGTTTTGTATATGCTAGGTAGTGCTGTATCACTGACCTGTACTCCCAGCCCCATTTTTTTCTTTTGAGACAGGGTTTCAATAAATTGCACAGGCTACCTCTGGCCTTGATTTTACAATCCTGCCTCAGCGGCTCGAGACTCTGGGATTACAGGCGTCCATCATCGTGCCTGGCTTGCTTAAACTGAGGGACCAGACTCTTGACTGCCATTTTAAGGAGCTAAAACTTAAATGTTGAAGAATTTTACGGAGTGAAATAACATAATAAATTGTCCACTTTGGAAAGGCTCCTCAGCTGGCTATGTGGAGAATAGTCTTAACTATGGCAAGATTGGCAATGGCAGTGAAGAGAAAGGGACTGCTAAGAGATGCTTCTGGAGCAGGAAAGATAAAACTTGAGCTGCATAACAATTTAAAGAGACGTAACAATACAAAGTTACAAAGTACAGGGTGCTTCTATCTCTATTATTTAATTGGAGGAAAAACACTTTAACATTGCAAAAGGTTTCTTTTTTCTTGAAAAATAAAACCCAGTGTTAACTAAGTTCCTGTGGATGAATATCATTTTCACTTAGGCATCTAAAACTTGAAGCCTTTTTGTTTCAACTCTGATAATGCCTCTCCAGTAGTCATTTCTCATTTAGGATGGAAAGAGTTGGCCATATTTTCATCCTGATACAATTTAGAATAAATAGACTGAAGCAAAGAGACAGCTGGCCCCAAGTTTTCTTGAACAATAGACTGTTGGTGCAAGGCTGTTGAGTCTCAAATTAGCTGCCAGAAAACTGGACTAATGACAGCAAGGGCAAGTGGTGCCATAGCATCAGGAAACCCTGCTCAAACTCAGTTCTCCAAGGCCATCTTCATCCCATTTTGTCCCAAATAAAAGTAAATAAGCCATTGTGCTGAAATAAGAAACCAGTAGAGTGCAACAAAACCCTGGATATTAGGGAAAAAAGGAAGGAAACTTTCTTTGATGTCAGGCAGGAGGTTGACAGCCCCTGAACATAAAAGACAGAAGACCATCGTACTTTTTAGAACCAGAGTACTAATTACATTGTTATATGGATTTTTAAAAAATCCATAAAACTTTCACTTACTGATGTAAAAAACAGATGCAAAGGGAAGGGTCCTGTGATAAGGACAGGGAAAAATGAACCAAATAATGAAATCAGTAAGAATAAATCATATAGAATTTCAACCATTGACTGTAGTAAAATTGGAATTTTAGTCATGTTGGGGAAAAGATAAAAAGAGGTCAAAGGTCTTTCCTTTTAGTCTTTTTGCAGGGGATGGAATTGCCTCAAATCACTTAACTGTAATCTGCAACAGCACAGTTATGTAAATAGCTTTGAGCAGAGAGCTTCTTAACCTTTACTTCTGTTCCATTTGACACAAATGTTTTGAGGAGCAGATATTGGTTTGGGTGCAACAGTTCATAAAATTCAGATGACTTATTTACTCAGTACTTCAATAAGCCTATTCTGCAGATTAATTTTTTCTAAAACTGTTTTTTTAAGCCAAATGAAACTCTCAGAAAGCAGGGATTCTATTAGTTCTTGACCTTGTATTTTAGTGCAGAAAAAGTGGCTTTGTAACCCATAAAATATGTTAATGTAGGGATAGAAATCTTTATCCATCCATGAATATTAGGTCCAATCAACAGAATGGATTAGGCCCTACATAATCTGACATTAGTATTAAAACAAGTATTTAAAAAACAAGTGTCTCCATTACTGGCACATCCTGTGTGGAGCTTTAGTTCCTGATCCCTAAATCACTTAGTAGGAAACACCACTATATATAATGTTAGGTGGGGGAGCACAGAATATGCCGTAGATCACTTTTTCAACTAGCAACAGAGGAAAGATTTTGATAGCCATTTAAGAACTGCTTAGTGAAACAGTGTGTGAAAACAAGAGATTCTGAAGCACACCCTGTTTCCTTCTCTTTGCCTATGGCTGGCTGCTATGCTGGAGGGTGTCTGCTGTGAGCAAACCATGCACCAATGTTCAGATTTCACAACTGAGCAATGCTGTAACTAGAGCAAAAGTTGTGTCATAGCCTCCAAAAACCATATATCAGTTCAGTTATCAACAAGTTGAAGGTGGCATTGCATACCACGCTCATTGCCCTTGCTGTGCCCTGGGATTTGTTTCCAAGACCTAACCCCCTTGGTACCAAAGTCCATGGATATTCAAGTCCCTTATATAAAATGACATAGTATTTGTATATTACCTATATACCTCTTCCCATATACATTAAATAAATCATCTCTAGATTTTTACAGTAGTTAATACAATGCAAATGCTATATAGATAGTTGTTATTCTGTGTTGTTTAGGAAATAATGACAAGAAAAAGTCTGTATGTTTCCAGTACTGATTAATTTTTTCTGAATATTTTTCATCTATGGTTGATTGAATCCAAAGATGTGGAACTTGTGGATATGGAGGGCTGACTGCATATAGGATTTGTTGAATTATTTTTAGAAAATAAAGTTTTCTGATTTAAAAATGTAACTATCTCATTTTTTATTCAGCTGGTCACTGGCTTTTCCAGTCCCTATTACTCAGTGATTCTAACATTTCAAGTAACTACCATTTGTCTTTATTCTGACAAATCCATGGGATACATAGATGCATAGTTGTTGTTGTTGTTAGATGCCGTTGAGTTGGTTTCCAACTCATAGCTACCCTCATAGGGTTTTCAATGGCTGACTCTTTCAGGATTGCCTTGGGAGTGGATTGCCAGGTCCTGCTCCCATTTTTGCGTTGCTGGGAATTGAACTCGGGACCTCAGAGACTGCAGCGCAGTGCTCTACCAACTGAGCTAAATCCCAGCCAAGGGTAATAGTATGCCAATAAAAATGAACTGTTAGCTCAATATCGCTGTTCATTGGGGAAATGCAAATCAAAACAACTCTGAGATTCCACCTAAGTCCAGTAAGAATGGCCAAGATCAACAAAACAACTACTAACAAATGCTGGTGAGGATTCAGAGAAAAAGGAACCCTCTTAACACTGTTGGTGAGACTGTAAATTGGTTAAACCACTTTGGAAATCAATATAAAGATACCTCAGAAAACTAAAAATAGAACTGCCATACAACCCAGCCATACCACTCTTGGGAATATACAAAAAGGGAGACAAGTCATCATACCACAGAGACACCTGTATCTCCATTTTCAATGCAGCACTCTTCACAATAACAAGGATATGAAACCAACCAAGGTATCCATCAACAGAAGAATGGACAAAAAATTATGGTACATCTACACAATGGACTATTACTCAGCAATAAAAAATGAAATAATGTCATTTGCAGCAAAATGGATGGAACAAGAGAATATCATCTTAAGGGAACAAACACAAGCTCAAAAAGAGAAATAGCATGTTTTCACTCATATGTGGGAGCTGAATCCTACTTAAAGGAAGAAAAAATCCTATACATAAATTGATATATGAAAATGCACAGTTAATCTTAGAGAAGAAGGGGCATTATAAACAGTAGAAAGAAGGAGGGAGGGAACTAGCAAAGGGAAGCAAAGATTGCTGAAGGTGGGATGTGGTGAAGAATCAATGTAGAGGGATAAAGGGGGATTAAGGGGGGAGGATAATCTCAATGTAAATGATGAAGCTTTTGAGTACATGGGAAAAATAGGGGAACATAACCCAAATATGTATATGAGTTTTACTACATACTAGTCAAAAGTTTCCATAAACTTTGTAAGTTGATAAAAGTGTAACCAAAAGTGGTATAATAGTACATAATGGAAAAAGCCAATGCTGTATTACTCTGTACCCCACCAACATTTACCAATAAAAGGAGAAAAATTAAGATACAAAGTAGAGAATTGCCTAACATTTAGGAGTCATGTGGTAATTGAATTGGCCACCCATCAGGTATTCACCAACACAGACAAACCAGGAGTGTATTACCATCTGTTGGGGATGGAGGAAATCAAGTAGCCACTGAGGATTTGAGCTGTCCTGTTTCTGTGATTCTGAGAACTAATTCTCTTACAAAAGAGTATTAAAGGAGACTTCTACACAGATTTACATAGCACCATACAGATTTTCTTAAATTCTGTGCCATACAAAATGAGCTTCTAGAAATTCTAGTTACAGCAGAAATGAAGAAGTTCTGTGATAAAAACACGTTTCAAAAAATGCAAGGTGTGTTAGATTCTAGGATCCTCCATTGGGGATTCATGGTCTATATTGGTAGTGTATTTTGACAAAATCATAGTAAGGAAATTTACTTAAAGTTTTTTGAACCCATTATTCTCAGTTGGTGCTGGGATTTAGCTCAGTTGGTAGAGCACTGCGCTGCAGTCTCTGAGATCCCGAGTTCCATTCCCAGCACCACAAAAATGGGAGAAGGGCTTGGCAATCCACTCCCAAGGCAATCCCGAAACAGTCAGTCATTGAAAACCCTATGAGGGTCGCTATGAGTCGGATACTGGCTCGACAGCACCAAACAACAACAACAACAACAACATTTCTCAAATATATTCAAATATATTATCTCTTTCCATAAAATAAACATTCTAAAATCTTCAACTAAAGAAATATTCCACAATAAATAGAACATAACTTTTTTACCAACTTAGGTAAAAACTCTGGCAAAGCCACTGATTAATTTCTGAGGTTTGAACAAGATTTTTACTGTTTCAGATATAATTGTCCTCATCTGAAAAAGAGTAACTACCTGCCCACACAGTTTCTTGTCAATATTAAAGCAATCTTTGTTAGGTTGTAAAGTACCTAACACTGTACCTGGCCAGCAACAAGTGCTCAATAAGTGGAGCCTATTTCTACTGGTTACTACTATCAGAATTTTCTTAACACTTGGGCATATAGTCATTCCTCTTGCACTTTAAATCTACTTTCTATATATCTGCCTTTGAGGGAGATAGGAAACAGACACATTAATCAGTAAATTACATAACACTGATTGTGTGACTTGGTGAAACATCTGAGGCTTCATTATCGACTCCGCGCCTGAGACAAATGGCCTCAGCTGCTATGATCCCCAACGTCTAATTTCAACAGGAAGTCTGCCTTTAATCACTCTCTCTAGCTTTGCCTAGAACTTAGGACAGCTCTTATAAAGGAGTCCTTGAAGGTTGAAGAGTACTCAAACAGTAGCTCCCTTCCTTTTTTGAACTTCTATAGAATTTTGTTTGAACCCCAATTATGGGAGTCAAATGTTAGGATGTGGTGGGTTGTGTACAAAGCAACACCTCCCCTACTATATCTGTGGAACTTATTGCCTGTATTTTACATTTTAAATATTTGTTATCCCAAATACAAAGCGAGTCCTTTCTGCCAGTTCATGATCTGGGTCCTCAGGTTCAGTCTCTAAATTTAGGCTACCAATTACATTTTTGGGCTGGGATTTAGCTCAGTTGGTAAAGCGCTACTCTGCAATCTCTGACTTCAATTGGAGCACCATAAAAATGGGAGAAGGACATGGCAATCCACTCCCAAGGCAATCCCTAAACAATCAGCCATTGAAAACAATATGAGGGTCACTTTGAGGGTCACATGACTCCATGGCAAACAACAATTAAATTTTTGGCTTTAGTCCTTATAAGAGCAAAATTCTAATTGAGAAAACCTAGTACTGTACATTTTTCAACAATGCTTTTTCTAGAAGAATATGACTTCTTCCTGAAATGATGAGAAAGTTTTAAAAATCCATTACCATGGTAATGTAATCAGAAGAATCACTTAAAGTAGGTGTGTAATTTACTGAGGAACTTTCCATGGTCAGTGATTGAGGTGGAAATTGAAAAATGCCTTGTGTTGATGACCAGTAAGTTATTGTGATAGACAGCACTCTTCCCTTTTGTTGCCAAGGGCACTTTGTTTTGGAAAAGTATGGTGATTAAGTTTGAAGGCAAACCTGAGTTCAAGTGGCCTTGGGCAAATTGCCATATTGATCCTTAGATGCCTCATCTGTAATAGGGGATAAGGATTCTAGTGGAATTGTTACAAGTAAATAAGAAAATAACATCACACACACAGTGCTTGGTGCATTGAAAGTGCTAATAAAACTTAGCTATGGTCCAAAAAAAAAAAAAAAAAGTTTCTACAAATACTCTCACTGTGGTTGATTTAAAATTACCAACCTAACATCCTGAATATGAAGTGGGGAAGATGTTCACAATTGTTCTTGTGAACCAGTGCACACTAACTCCAACATCAGCGAACAGGAGGTTGGCAAATGCCAAAGATTCATCCACTTCAACAAGTGTTTTGAAAAAAGAAAGAGTGGTGTAGTTTTAAGCCCTCCTAAGAAATAAAGTAGCATTTTGCCTATTCCCTTCCCAAACTCACATATAGTCCTAATTACAAACTGAATACCTTTGAAAGCTACATTTGAGGACCTTTCCTATTACAGGTGATAATGCTAACCTAGCACCAGAAATACTTTGAGCTACTTCCTCCTGAGAGTGGCAGTGATCTTGACTGGTCTATTTACCCCTTGTGTTTTAGCATCTTTTATGAGCAGAATACATATTTCCAAGATTATGGACTCAGATTAGAAGTGCAGGCTGTGCCCCCAGAACAGATCAAAGTTACACACGAGCACAGAATTAGACTGGACTTAAAACTTGGTAGAACTTTGCTGATTTGCTGTCTTGGTTACATGAGTGTTCAGTGGGAGCCCCAAAGTCCTGATCTCATCACTCAAGAAATGTTAAATTGCCTTTAGAAAATCTGACTTTAATTCACTGTAACTACTAAAACACAGGCTTTGGAAAGTAAAGCGGGAGCAAATCTCCAGTGTGAGATTAGAGGTTTTAGGGGGACAGTCAATGGCAGCAGCTTTGGATACCTGTCTGTATCCGAGAAAAAATTAGTGTGGCTTAAATATTTTTAGCAATTTTCCAGATGTAAATCCATGGCTGAGGAGGGAGAAAGTAAGTTGCCCATTCACTCATTCATGCATACATTCAACTATAAAAGGATTAAAGTAGACCTTAGTCATTCTTGCTTCAACCCTTGCCTCCTTTTTCCCCCCGTTTCTTTTTTCTCTCCCTGCCTTTCATGCCCACCCCACCCCATGAACCTTGATTAACAAACAGCCCACAAGCTTACAAAAGCAGCTCCTGAAAGAACTGTTCTGACAACTACTGGGATGAGATTGCTCCAGTGATCCCAAGTAGGAGGCGTAAAAGCCCAGAGCAATTTATAGCTGTTCCAAAGGTAAATTTTACAGCCATTAAAGGTAAATTGTAACCTGGACCAAACCCAGTCTTAATGACCCCAGTACTTCTTCATTTTAGTGAGTTCCAAGTCTTCAGATCCTGATTCACATGAGGTGAATAAAAGCTTTACGTTCTACTTGAATCACTTGAACTATTCAGTTTTCACTGACACAACTAATATTTACTGATCATCTCCTCTGACCAAGTATTAATCGTGGGGTATATCAGCTAACAGAACAAAGAAAAGACTCCTTACCTTGGAGTCTATGCTCCAGCTACCCACAAATCTGATATTGATTGCTTGATTCGGCTGGCTGATTTTGGTGGTTGTTGTTGTTGTTAGGTGCCGTCGAGTCGGTATCCGACTCATAGCGACCCTCATAGGGTTTTCAATGGCTGAGTGCTTCGGGATTGCCTTGGGAGTGGATTGCCAGGCCCTTCTCCCATTTTTGCGGTGCTGGGAATTGAACTCAGGGCCTCAGAGACTACAGCGCAGCGCTCTACCCACTGAGCTAAATCCCAGCCTGTGATTTTGGTTGAGACTTCAGGTTTTTATGTTGTTGTTGTTAGGTACCTTTGAGTTGGTCCAACTCACAGTGACCCTCATAGGGTTTTCAATGGCTGATTGTTTTGGGATTGCTTTAGGAGTGGATTGCCACATCTTTCTCCCCTTTTTGCTGTGCTGGGGATAGAAACCAGGTCCCCAGAGTGCGGAGTAGCACTCTGTCAACTGAGCTAAACCCCAGTCCCTCAGGTTTAATATAGGAGAGCCATAAAAGGGAAATCTGAAGGCAGAATTCTAGGAATCTATAATTCTAGACTCATTCTCAAAGTATTATTTATGTGCATAGTCTTTTTGAATTTCCATATTAACTCTAAATTGGAATAAAATGACTTGGTTGTTGCCAAACACTACCCTTTCCAGAAAGGTCTTCCAGAAAGCATGAGACTATTAGTGCTATGGTTTGGATAAAGTTTCCTCCAAAAAGGATCATGAATTGAAGGCTTGGTCTCCAGTTAGGGGTGCTATTGTAGGAGGTCCCAGAAAACTTTAGGAGGTTGGGCCTAGCTGGAAGAAGTAGGTCACCAGGGGAAGGCCCTTGGCAATATCTTGTTCCTGTCCCATTTCCTATGTCTCTTACTGTTTCCTGTCTGCCATGAAGTGAGGAGCCTCTGCCACATGCTGCCTCTGCCATGATATTCTGCCTCACTGTGGGCCTAGAATCAATGGAGCCAAGGACTATGGACTGCAACCATGAGCCAGAATAAATCCTTCCTCCCTTAAGTTGTTTACTTCAGGTATTTTGTCACAGAGATGAAGAAACTGACTAGCATACTTAGGAGTTGTATGAAGTAGGAGATTACAAATACAAATCTTAATTTATTTGACAGAAGCAATGGGGAGGATAAACACTTAAGACAAAAAAAAATGCTGATTTCTCTGAGTATGAATAGAAAGCACTCAGCCCTTCAGGTTCGCTAAGAATATCTAAGGCAATAAGTGACCACAGTACCACCAAGATGTTGTTGTTCTTCTTGTTGTTACATACTGTCAAGTTGGTATCTGACTCATAGTGACTCTATGTACAACAAGCAAAACAATAGTGTTAGTGCTTGTCTGCTAGTCATAGAGCTTTAAATGGTTGATTGTATTTTGGGGGGGAAGTGGGTTGCCACGTCCTTCTTCAAGCCTACAGCACCTGGTGTTCCCAGGTGGTCTCCCATCCAAGTATTAACCAGCCCCAACTCTGCTTAGCTTGCAAGATCTGATGGGATTGGACACCACCATGGTGTCCAATAGGTCCTTAGCGAGACCCTGTCTCAAAAAGTAAAAAAACCATGGTATGGCTGCAGGTACCACCAAAATAGTTTTTTAAAGCCTAGAACTTCTTGACATGGTGATAATAGAAAGTGGATGAACTTTTAGCTTTTTTTAACATTATTTTTAAATTCTCTGTAGACTATATACCCCATTTTGGCAGCACCTCAATCTGACCACTACCATGCTCTCCTCCTTTGGTATGCCAGTGACTGTCCTCCAAATATTTTCTAAGCTTTAAGTCACATATAAGTCTGTTCTTCTGATTTCTATAACCCCAACTCTGTACTTCTGAGTTATTCCTTATTTAAATGCCAGAGTGAATGTGTTTATTACTCCTTCCTATCAATCATGTGCCTCCTCTAGCGGGATCTAATGAGGACAGAACTGGGTCCCACGTACATCACCTGCCAAATGACAGTAATTATTCACCACTGGTAGTGGGAGACAGTGTAGATGGCATGTGCAAACCAGTGTCCCTCAAAGGTTTTGCTCCTCTCTGGTAGGCCAGTGTATCAACGTCCCAGCTTGAGCTCAAATTATGCTCCCTGATGAGCCAGCTATGTCCAGCAATGTCTAACAATACTGTGCTCCTGGCCCACCCAAAGTCTCCTAGGAGGGAATGGGGGGCTGAGTGTGGCCTAGGAACAACAGTTTAGAAATAAAGGGCAGAATGGTTCTGAGTACAAGGTAGGGACTTATGCCTGGGTCAGTGAGAGAAAAGAAAAAAAGGAAAAGCTTAGTGAGACTTTGGGACCTCAGTTGCACTGCCTGGGATCTCCATAATAGAATGTGGCTCACAAAAAGCTGAGAGTCTGCCCGTCTTTGCCAGAAGTCTCTGTGCAGTTCCCACAGCACAGTTTGCAGACAATGACTAGCATCATGGAGAAGGAATGTGACTCGGGGGCTGCGAAGAGCAGCAGTAGGAAGGGGCAGGAGGGCCTAGCAAAGGTGGTACCTGGCAAGGATGACCAAACCCAGCAGGGGGCACCTAGTAATTATAAAGCCTGAACATTGACCAGAACCATCCCTGGGTCCAAACACTAAGCTAATCATACTCCATGTGCATTGTTTCATTTACTCTTCTCCATCCCCTGGGGTAGTTTGATTTCACAGGTACAATGAGACAGAACCAAGTGAGCAGCTAACTGGATTTGTTCAAGAGTACATTCGGGAGGAAGCGAGGCACAGGGGCAGAGCCCTGTAATCCCAGTTGAGGGAGGAAGATTGCAGGTTTGAGGACAGCCTGGGTGACATAGTGAGGCCTTGTCTCAAAAACCCCAAATCCAAGCCGGGTGTGCTGGTGCACACCTGTAATCCCAGTGGCTCGGGAGGCAGAGGCAAGAGGATCGCAAGTTCGAGACCAGAGGTAGTCTGCATAACTTAGCGAGACCCTGTCTCAAAAAGTAAAAAAAAAAAAAAAAAAAAAAAATGGGCTGGAGGTGGTAGCTCAGTGGTCTAGCACTTACTTGCAAAGCATGCAAGTGCAGGGCCCTGGGTTCAATCCCCAGGGCCAGAAAAAAAAAAAAAAAAAAATCCATGTGACACACACCCCCGGACACATCAGACATAATTTCAGGGCAAGCTCTCAGGAAACTGGACATCTGTGAATTTTTCCAGTGATTTTTTTTTTCTAGTGGCTATTTTATTTACATGACTCCCATTTAATTTCACAACTTGGTGAAACCCTGAAAAATGGATGAGAATAATAAAATAATTATATTGGGTTAAGGAGAATGTAGCTAAACAAGAATCACAAATAAAGTAGCCTGCACTCAAATGTCCGAGGGATGCCACTGTCCTGATGTCCCCAGGGCAGAAACTGATTAGCACCAATTGCTGGCAAATTGCTGTGCCCTGCAGGGTGAGAAGAGGGAAGACAAGCCTTGGGAGTGTGCAGAGTGGGTGGGATGCCTCTCACCCTCCTTCCCTGCTCCCTGCCACCCCTGAGGGAGGCTAATTAGCTGGTGCCTATTATTAGGCCCCAAAGAAGTGACTGCTCCTTAGCTACACTTAGATCTCTGCTTCTCAACATGAGCTGCAGGCATTAGAACCACCTGGGGGCTTTAAAAATGGCCCCACTCACCCCCCCTCAGATTTATTATTTAATTGGTCTAGGGTATGCCTGGGGGACTTACAGCCTTTCAAAGTCCCCCAGGTGAATCTAATTTGCAATTGCCCAGGTTGAAAATTCCCAGCTTAGAGCAAGCCTTGATGGATAATGAGTACACCTCCAATTCAGTGAGCAACTACTATGCTTTACATAGATCCTTTCTAATCCTTTAAATCAATTTGCAGGTAGGTATGTTCACCTTAAAAGTTGCATCAAGGTCACAGAGAGTCCAACTCATTGCTGCTCTCACATCCAATCCTTTGCTGCTATGCCTACTGCCTGTCCTGGAAGACAGCAGCAGCAAGCAAAGGGATAGAGAGGTAGAAGGAAACCAGGGATTATCTTCTTAAACCGAAAAAGATTATAAAGACATGAAGAGAGACTCTAGAACACCTTTGTTGCCAAAACTGTAGAATTGCCATTGAACCTAACTCTCCTTCTTCACAATGATACTGCCAATACCTCTGAAAAGGGGTTGCCTCATATTGTTAGTACTTTGTCTTTCTCCTTCTTATCACCATGCTATGCTAAGAGCTAAGGTAAGTCTCAAAGAGACAGATGCACAGTGCTTACCTCCAAGAAAATCTTTTGTTGAGTTGAGTAGCAGGAATTAATCAAAAGTATGCTGGAAGAGTAAATTAGGGCAGAGGAAAAATTAATTAAAAGGCAATGAATTGCTCTAGTCCTTATTTAAAAGGTAGACCTCAGACCAGGGGTACCCACATCATATGGGAACTTGTTAGAAATGCAGAATCTCAGGTCCCATCCACTGCCACAATCTACATCTTAAACAATCCCCAGGGATTGCACCTGTGCACTAGTTGAGAGGAACTGGTCATGAGCAATAGCAGTATTACTACTTTCATCCCATTTTGTTGCTTTAGGAAAGTCTGTTTCATCCTTTCTTTTTCCCAAGAATTCCCCCGTGCACATCCTTTTTTTCTTCTGAAAGAGCATCGTTGCAATTTTTTCTGCCCTTCTTAAAGAACTGAAAACCAAGAGAAGCAGAGAACTGGGGCTGTGTTCATCACTAAGTCTTTTGTAAGGTTTCCTTCCATGGCCCCAGGTGCTCTGGCACAGCTGCTGATATTTAGTTACGTTCTGCACCAGCAATTCTAGCATTTGGGAAGTGAAATTCATTTTTCTCTCTCTGGATTATGAAAGCCTGGGGCAGAGAAGGTGAAGAAACCAGCATTTGGAGGAAATCAGTATTGCAAGAATCAGATGTAGCTGGGAGGTCAGAGCTGTTTTTGTTTTAGGTTATGGCATTTTATTTCAGCCTTGGCAATCTCTTCCTTTATATGGAAATGGGAGCATTTCTTTAATAAGGCCACAAACAAAGGCTTATAGTTCTAGAGAGCCAAACATTTGACTCACGAGTCTTTATATTGAGTTACACTCCAAACATGTAGTTTTTTCTCCTTTGGAAATATTTGGTGAAGTCCTACCAATCATCATCTTCAGACACCTGTAATATTAATTGTTTCATTTAATAAGGGAACTGCAGCCCCATTTAACCTTACATTAATGTATGCTTTTCATTTCATCAAGTAATAAAGCAAATTGCTTGCTCCAATCCTAGATCTCCTTTCTAACGAACCCATTCAGCTCCTTGTTTTAGCATTAAGAATAAAGGCCTACCTTTCCTATCAAACATAGTCAAAAACAAAAGCTACTCAAAGAGAAGAAGGAATTTGCACATACTGGAGAACTCTTTGGAGTTTAAAGGATGTAGGTGACTTTGAAGCAAACTGTGCTTATTCTTGCAAGGTTGCAGAATTATGCCATATAATGTTTGCATTTGGAAAAATTAATTATGATCCCAAGTCACGGGTTAGAAATATAATTAAACTGATTAGTGTCATAGGACAAAAATAAAAAGCAAGACCTGTGACAGCTTTCCAAGTCTCCCCACCCCCAGAAAGGCTCTTAAGGGAACATTTAAAACATAAGCTTTTGTTCCCTCAATCTGTGGTGCTCAGGTCAGGTGGAGCCTGTGGCGTGGCTGAAATATTTCAAAGAGTAACTCATAAATGTGTCATTTGACCTGCTGTTCCTCCAAAGAGGTATGAAAAATGTGTTTCTTGCTGAGATAACTTGAAATCAAATAAACATAATCTCTTTAATTCTTTCTAAATAGTTCCATATTTTAAGTCTAAACACAAAAGAAAAAGCTTCTGGCTTGAGAAAAAGTTTTTTATTTTTTTATGTGTGTAGTGTTGTTGAATTTTTTTCTTACAATTTGTTTTAGTTTGATTTTAAAACTATAATTTACATCTAAAACCAAGGGAACATATTTCTTTCCATTTGGAGACAAAAAAAAAAAGATGGTAATGTTGTCACCTGTTTAAATGTGTGTGTTTTATAAGAGTGCTATCATTATGCAAAGACAAACACTCTTATTTAGAATTAACCATCACTTGAGAGACCAGAAAAGACTTCAGAAAGGCTGGCAACAAATTGAACAATATTTCCTTAAGTAAAATTAGTTCTGGTCCATTGTTTTTATTTATCTGAAATAATGGTACTCAGTCAAGTTTGTAATAACACTGTCATGGCTGACAGGAGTTTGCTTTAGGTATTATATCTAGTATCTGCTCCCTCTCCTTTCTTTAATCAGAATTTCCAAGGAGAAAAAAATCTGAACATAGCTTAGATTTAGGAAGAAAAGAAAAAGAAAAAGCTTTTCTAAAACCTTGCTGTGTATGATGTTATTTCAGATTGGTTTTCATTTTTTTAATAATTCTTGTTCATTTGCCCTTGGCATTGAGCATTGGATAAAAGAGAAAACGTCTTATTCTTATTACAAGACTTGGAGTTGCCATATTCTAAAGCTTGGAGTTGTCACATAACGGTCTATTGATTTCCTTTGCTCTTTTATGAGGCAAGCCTACCTATCCTTTCGCCCAAACAAGGAGTATTTATTTATCTAGTGCTACCCGGTAGTGAATGAATTTAGCAACTGGGAGATGTTTGCTTTGCTTCACCACCACTAGAGTATGCTCTAGCGCCATAAGAGCCAAAATGATTTTCTTTAAATAGGTGGCAAGGTGGGTGGATAAAATGCTTAGAAAATAATCTCTCCTTTTAATTACAAAAGTGTCCTTTAATGGTCTTGACAAGACTGAATTATGTTCACCAATTTGATTAAGGTAGAACTGAAGACTAGCTTCAGTATTTACAAGTGACAATATTCTGAGTTTATTTTTTTTGTCTTTGAATTAGCTTCACTTAACTCCAGTGGGATGATAAGAAATATGAGTACTATTTCCCATTCATTCACAAGCTATATTTTCAGGCAATAAGTCTCTCATTTTATTTATAAAATTAAAAAAAAAATCACTTTGGTCCCAGCATATGGGTGTGTAGTGGGGTCACTTAGGCAGAATTCATTCCTTTAAAGAGAGAAAGGATTCTGCAAACGTGGATGGATCTAATATTTTTGTTTCTTTCCACCATATTTTTTTTTCTTTTTTAATCTCAACCACCATCTGAGTGGCTGACATTTGTCAGTGTCAATACACTATCTGGAATGAGAAGGCTTGGCTTGAGTATCTGCTGCATTTGTCTTGAGTCCCTAGCAGAAGACCCTTGTTCAATCTGGGATGCTTTGAGTAGTGATAAGAGTCCAGTCCCAGCACATCCACTGGTGGGCATGTGGGAAGGCACGATGTTCATCTGTGTGATTCTAGGACACTGTCGCAGTGCTGCCCCTGCATCCCTCAAGAGAACAGAGCATCATCTTCCACCTTTACTCCTCCATAGGACAAAGCAAGTCACTGAGACTCTCTCCAGGCATAGTGGCCCTTCAGTTCTCCATATGTCTCCTAGTACCTAAAGTCCTTTTTAAGTTCCTGGGCCTTTAAATAGCCTCAGACCCCCAAATAACTTTTTCTCCTAGAGTGTCAATCATACTTGCTCGACAGAATTCTGAAACAAAGTCCTCCTAGCTGAGATCACTTGTCTCCATAGATGTCTAAGTCTTTCTGCTCAGAGTTGAGCAATCACCACCTCCGGGGCCCACATTCTCCTTCTGACTAGAAGGTTGCTTCTGCCTGGAGAGTAGATACCCAGCTCAGGGGCCAGCTGTGTGGGCCACCATGAACGAAGTTGGGCCTGGAGAACCCACAGCCCAGAGAGCCATCTGAAGTGGCCCACTGTGCCAGGCTTCCTTTGCCCCTAGATGGCCCTGGAAGGACTTCCAAAGGTGTCCTTCCACATGTGTGATACTTGATGCTCACCTATTCCTATAAACCTCAAGTTAGATTTAGAACAGGCAGCATACCAGCCCCATTTTCTGCTGGGGGTGGGGTGGTGGTGCATGCTCTTCTATTGAATGTTTCTCTTCACAATGGGGACATGAGGGGAGGTAGCCTAGGAGATTTAGAAACACCTTCAATAATCTCTACTAGCCCTTTTCAAAGACATCCCAAATAAAAGCAGATTATAAATAAAAGAACTGAACTTGCTATTTAAGTACAGCCTTAAACCATATCAGGTAATGAGTAGTGCATCTCACTTCTAATCAGAGCTTTCCATAAGGACATCATCTTTAAGCCACCACACTTTTGGCATGAGGAAAATCTTATCTCGGCTCCTGCCCAGACATTCACAGTCCACTTCTGGAAACTCAGAGCATCCCACCCCTATTGGACTCTAAGTCTCCTGGGGCAGATGAGCTCCATCAGTCCTGCTTCTGATCCTGAGATTCTACCAGGACCAGGAGGATCCAACAGACCAGGTTTTGTGGACCCCAGAGACGTCAAGAACACCCACAAAGATGGTTTGTGTGATGAACAAACCCCTAAGCTGACCCCTGACTCTCCTCTCACTACTCTCTTATAGTTCCCTGAGCCTCCACATTTGTGTAATTTGCAGACACTCTTTTGGGGAAATTTTTTTTTTAATTAAAGTAATGCAAATCCAGCAAGCTACTTCTTACTTGGGCACAGCAGTGAAGCTATGTATGGAAAGAGCCCAGGGTCAAAATTCCTCAGCTTGTTAGTTATGTGACCAAGGTTTACTCAACTTCTTCTCTCTTCCCCTACTCTGTTAAACAGAGGTGATATGGAAATACCAGGCTTAGACTGGCATACTGCCACCCCAATAGTGAAAATTCACTGCTATTTATTTATTTATTTACTTACTTTTGTGGTACTGGGGAGTTGAACGAAGAGCCTCACACATGCTTCTTGCAAGTGCTCAACCACTGAGCCCTGCCTCTAGCCCATTTTTTACTTTGTATTTTGAGACAGGGTCTTGCTAAGTTACGTAGGCTGCCTCGATCTTGAACTTGTGATCCTCCTCCTTCTGCCTCCTGAGTCACTGGGATTAAAGACTTGCCCCACTGTGCCTGGCTGAAAAATTACTGCTATTAACTCAGAGTCAAGCTAGGTGCATTAGCTGACCAGTTCATCTAAAAGTGATTTATTCAATCATATTTGTCAACCTTTAAAATGTAATGTATTATTCCTTCATAGGTTTATGTTACTTACCAGATATGCTGTAATGTCAATGCAACAAAGTTTAAACAACTGCAGAATAAAAAAAGAATTCTGAGATTTGCACACAAATAAATGTTTTTCTACCACAATGTTGAATTTTTACCACTGAACATATCATGACATATTGGCTTTTTAAAATCATCACAATATTATTATTATTATTATCATTTTTATTATTATTATTGTTATTATTATATGCATGACAGCAGAGAATGGAGATACAAAATTTTTTAAAAGTATTATTCTAACCCTTAAGCCATTCTCATTCTACCTGGGGATAAAACCACACACCTAGGATTTGTAAAGGGAGTTTGTTAAGTAGAATTTATTATGAATAATTTGGGTTACTCACAGTTTATGATGATGAAGATTATTTGGTAATCGCATATCAAAATACAAATGTTTTTATATGTGGGAATATTTTCCCCTAAAGCATTTTACTCCTTCAGTCTAGGGACAGGAGTATAGAATATTATGAACAGGATATTAGACTAAAATAGTTTTGCTATGTAGTCCAGGCTGGCCTCAAATTTACAATCTTCCTGCTTCCTCCTCCTGAGTGCTGTGATTGCAGGTATTTGCCACAATGCCCAGCCTTGCAAAAAGCTCTGCCAAATTTTTCTGATGATCATCAGCCATGTTTAAGAAATACTGTGGGAGAAAACTGGCCAAACTTGGTCTGGGGAGTGGGAACCCCTGATTTAAAGAATGTCTTGAGAAGACTCTCTCATATCCATGTCTGGCCTCTTCTATCTGCCTTCCTGTTCCTTGTTGATCTTTGCTCAGGACATGGTCCTTTGCATCTGCAGCCCTGGCCACCCATCTCTGCTCCTTCTATATCTTTCAGTTGTTTTCTACTGGGTATCCCACCCCATTCTGACAGCTTTGGTTCCTGCTTGTTATTGTTAAGTGTTACAATGGTAATATAGTTATGCTTTTAAAAAGAAGCCATATCTCTAAGACATACACATTGAAACATTTACAAATAAAATGATATCATGTCTAGGGTTTTCTTTAAGATAATCCAGTGAGGCAGAAAGGGGAAGAAGGGTGTGGATGGAACATTATCAGCCATATATTGGGAAGTGCTGAAGCTGAAGGATGAGTAACAGATTCACTATGTTAATCTCTCTAGTTCTGTGTATTTTTTTAAATTGACATAATAAAAAGTAAGAAAGAAAAAAGAAAGAAAGAGAAGAGAAGAGAAAGGAAGAAAAAACTTCTAGGTACAAAGGATGAGTCACACAATAAGTCACAACATCACCTCTGGTAAGAACTCCACATGGAGCTGTTAAGACCTAATTTGAAACTGTGCATCCTTTAGTGTTGAGTTGGAAGCAACCATGATATAGCCTTAGAGTATACATGGGAAAAAAATAAGGTAGAAAATATGTGTATATACAATCATCTCAAGACCAATAAAGTTCTAATGGCATAAAATGAGTCAACAGATCTAACAAATGCGAAAAATCTACACCTGGGAACATTAACATAACAGAGAAATCTTTAAGACATTGAAGAGGAAAATAGCAACCATAAAACAACCTAAATTATGAGAAAGAACATGCTATTACATGTTCATAATTTGCAACTATGAAGTTAGAATAGAACAATTAAGAATAAAAAGCAATTAGCTAGGGATATAGTTCATGGTAAAGTAATTACCTAGTATGTGCAAGGCCCTGGGTTTGATCCCCAATATCACACTCACACACACACACACACACACACACACACACACACACACACACACGAAGAAGAAGCAATGAAAGTGAAAAATACAGTTGATTGTACATAACATTATCAAATTCATTAGTAGGCTAACTAGTAGACTGTTTATAAATGAAGAGATAATTAGTTAGTTGGAATAAAGACTAAGTGTATGTTTGAAAATGTAGCCCAGCAAGATAAGAAATGCAAAATACATAAGGGATATATAGAAACAAGGAGAAGCCCAATCAAAGTTCCAGAAGAAAAGGAAGGACAGCATGATAGAGAAACACTCTTTTAAAACGTAATGGCTAATTATTTTCCAAAACTAAAAGAAGACTTGAGTCTTCAAACTGAAAAGAAAAAAAAAAGAGTACCAAGTAGAAAACATTAGAAAAGATCAATGCCCAGATACTTACAGAAAACAAAGAAAAAGAAAAAAATCATAAAAGCTTCCAGAGAGAAAAGGCAAAATATTTAAAAGAAATGATAATTTGACTGACAACAGATTTCTCATCAACAAAGAACAATAAAAGTGTTGAGGGAGAAATGAACCTATAGTTCTATATCTAGCTAAACAATCATTCAGAAGCAGGGTGAAAGAAAACACTAGTTCACGCATTCATAGATCCAGAAACTACTAAAAGATATATTTCAGATAAAAAGAGCCCACATGGAAGTGGCAGAATGAAAAAAAAGTAAAGATAGAAAAAAGAAGAAGGAGGAGGAGCAGGAGAGGAGGAAAAGAGGGAGGAGGAAGAGGAGAAAAACACCCTGGTAGTCTAATTATTGTCTGAAAAAAATCCTGTATTTAAATATAAATATTATAACACATCTAATTCAATTTTTCTTCATCTCTGCTGCCATTACTCTAGTTAGGACCAAAGTCAGCTCTAGTCTAGAATATTAGTGCAGGTATTCCTAGCCCCTTGACTTGAATCTTTCTTATTTACCTCTTCTCCACTGGGCAGCAAGAATGAACTCTAAAACACAAACCACATAACCCTTTGAAAATTTCCTGATGTTGTTTAGCATAAAGGTTGTGGGATAATATGTGACAAGGTAAGATTCAACATCCATTTGAGTTTTGGTTTTGCTGCTCTGGGTATTTTTCCTTCCCCTAACCCAAGAAGGTAGTCAGGTCTTTTGGTTCTTTGCGGTCTGTGTTAGAAAACTGAAAGGAGAGGTTACCAGGAAGAAGACAATTCCAGTCCTGGCTTTTGCTGGTTACATTTGGGTTCATGAATCTTGGCTTGTCCCAGAGCGATGGAACGGAGAGGAAGGGCATAAGATCTCAGGGCTTAAGAGACAGAAGTAGCCAAACTAGAGGATAAGATCAGAGACCAGGTTCTTGAAGGTTTTCAAGAAGACAGAGATGCAGAATCTTGTTGGCAACTCTTCAGATTGAAGACTGAAGGAGGATACAGGAGTGGGCTCAAGAGAAAAAGGAAGGTGCTATACACAGAGGGCCATATCTTTTGTCCCAAATTTGACCCTGGTGTTAATAGCACCTGCCTTTAAGGGACCATGTGGACTTAGACAATGAGCACAGCAGCAGAGGCTGCCGTGCAGACTACACCCAGAATGTCATGGCTGCGTTAGCTCCCAACACTCTCCTACGACCCTGGTAGGGTGGGGTGGGGTACGAAAGGAGTCCCAATAATGACTGAGTGAATTCCTTCATAATAAGTGGGATAGAGATTCCAAATACATTAAATTTGACTTATTGAAATAAAGTCAATGTGCGCTTGTAGTATAAATTAAAATTTCTACCTGCTCCAGTTGGATTACTATCTCTGCATCATGTCCATCAACCTCTCCTGATTCCATGCTTCCCTTGACAGTTGTATGCTCTGCCTCCAGGGCCCACAGACTTGCTTACTTGAGTACATGTGCCTTTTGACTCTGGATCTTCACACACCTCATCCATTCACTCCTTCCTCCAGCAGAACTCACCTGGCACACATCTGCCCCACTTCAGGTATCAGCTTCTTTATAGCTACCTACATGATCCCATAACACCCTACATTTCCCCCAATCACAGCTTTTATTATAGTTGTTGCCATTGATAGATTATTGTAGGGCATTGTGCCTTGCAGATATCAGGGACAAAGACTAGATGGCACCGAACAGAACTGCTTAAGGCAGATACCTAAGTTGTTTTTAAAAAGTTATGATTGGTTACTGCTGCTTTCATGGTCAGAGAACATACTGCCCTCACTGCATGCTCAGAGTGACCTTTTCACTGATTGCTCCAAACAGGATGATGGACTGTTACTCCCCGTTTCCTGACTATAAATGTAGTTGAGCTTCCTTAATAAAGTTAGTTCTTGCATCTGTGGTATAAATCCCACTTGGTCATGGTGAATAATCTTTTTCATATGCTGCTGTATTCTGTTTGCCAGAATTTTATTGAATATATTTGCACCTAGATTCATAAGGGAGATGGGTCTATAATTCTCTATCTTAGATGAATCTTTTCCTGGTTTAGGTATCAGGGTGATGGTAGCTTCATAGAATGTATTTGAGAGTGTTCCCTCCTTTTCTATTCTTTGGAATAATTTGAGGAAGACAGGTATTATCTCTTCTTTAAAAGTTTGGTAGAATTCTGCCGTGACTCCATCAGGACCTGGGCTCTTCTTTGTTGGGAGACTTTTAATTACCTTTTCTATTTCTGTATAGGTAATGGGCTTGTTTACTTCAGTTATGTCTTCTGGGGATAGTTTTGGTAGGTCATACGTGTTAATAAATTTGTCCATTTCTTCTGCATTTTCATATTTTTGGGAATACAGTCTCTCATAGTAATCCCTGACAATTTTGTGTATTTCGTTGGAGTCGGTGGTTATGCATCCGTTGTCTTTCATAATCCGTACTACGTTAGATTTTTCCTTTTTCTTTTTGATGAGGTTAGCCAGAGGAGTGTCTATTTTATTAGACTTTTCTTTTTTTTTTATGTTTTCATTTATTTAGCTCTGTATCATCTCATGAGTGTGTTTTAGTTTTCTATGTAAAGTTCTTGAATATCTTTTGTTAAATTTGTTTCTTAGTACTCTATGTTTTTTGATGCTATTGTAAGGACTGTTTACTAGTTTAAATTTCTGTTGCTTATTCCTAGTGTGTAAAAATATAACTGGTATACCTAAATTAATCTTTTATCTTGTGATCTTCTTTGATTTACTTATTTATTTGGTACTTGTTTTGTAAATTCTTTACGATTTTCAATATAAAGAAGCAGTCCATTTGTAAATAGAAATAGTTTTAACTTTCTGTTT
The DNA here is from genome assembly GCA_007922755.1 of Pedetes capensis. Classification (NCBI taxonomy): domain Eukaryota; kingdom Metazoa; phylum Chordata; class Mammalia; order Rodentia; family Pedetidae; genus Pedetes; species Pedetes capensis. The sequence goes on from VMDO01023953.1 coordinate 30,443, forward strand.
CTGAGGTTATCATTAAGTGTAATGTCAACTATAGATTTTTTTCATTAGAAATTTTTAATGTACATCATAATGTGATTCATTTTGACATGCTTTTCACTGTGACAATTTTCATATATGCAATTTGATAAGCATTATTCATATAGGTTACCCCTTACCCTCCTCTATGTTTCCCCCCTCCCCCCCTTCCC
>VMDO01023954.1:0-30626 GCA_007922755.1 Pedetes capensis
GTACCTGGATGGGAGACCGCCTGGGAACACCAGAAGCTGTAGGCTTGGGAGAAGGACCTGGCAACCCCCTCCCAAAAATCAATCTGCCATTGAAAACCCTATGAACAGCAGAGAAGCACTGACAATAGTGTTTCCCCTGTTGTACAGAGGGTCGCTATGAGTCGGATACCGACTTGACGGCACCTAACAACAACAACATCATCTACAAATAAATGAGACAGTTGTTATTATCTTTCTGATTCTTATGCATCTTGGGTTTTTGCTTAGCACTTTGAATTAACTAAAACAGTTCAGTATTATGTTAAATACCTACAATAATAAATGGCATTGTTATTTTTTTTCTTTTCCCATTTTTATCAGCTGTACAACTAGCTATTCTAGTGGATATGATCATTACTTTAATAGAATATCTGATATCTAATATTAAAAAAACCATTGTATTCCTTGGGGAAAATATATGTGATTATCATGTGTTTTAATGCTTTATTAGATTTAATTAAATTTGAGAAATTTATGTTAGGTAGAGATTATTTGTTCTATGAAATCTTGGAAGAACTCATATCTTAAGCTATCTAGTGACAGATCTGGGTGTGTAGCTCAGTAGTAAAATATGTGCTTAACATGAATGATGCCTTGGGTTCAATGCCCAGCACTTGAGACACAAATAAAAAATAAAACTACCTGGGACTTGTAGCCCAGTGGTGAATGCTTCCGTAGCATGCACAAGACCTGAGTAAGATCCCTAGCACTGTAAAAGTAAACAAACAAACAAACAAACAAATCAATGAAGCTATCTGGTGCTAAAGCTCTTTGGGGAAGATAGCTCTTTGATTACACTTTAGTTTCTTCCCTGATGTTTGTCCCATGCAAGTTTTATATTTTATCCTATAAAACATTTAGTATTATTCATAACCCCAGAAATTCATTAAATTCATCTAAAGTTTCAAATTTTTAACTGTGCTATTGTTCATAAGATATTATTATCATATTTTTATTTCTGTATTATGCAGTTATCTCTATGTGATATAAAACTGTCTTTTTATTACTGATCTCTAATTTTTTTATTATTTTGATTCCATGTAGTTTAAGAATTCCTTTATAAATATTTACTTTGTGCAGAAAGAGTATGTATTCTGTGTTTTGGAGTATAAAATTCTTTATACATCTATTGATTTGAGCTTATTGATCAGCAGGGATAGTTTTAATCTTCTACATTCTTCTCTTCATTTTTTTGTCTTCTTGATCAGTTTGCTTCTTTGAATGTATGTTCATAACTCCAACTGCAATTATTGATATATATACTTTTTCTTCACAATTTATCTTCCTTCATCACATAGGAAAAAGTGTTTCTGGCTGTTTTCTGATCTCTCATTCTTAGTATAGGTAATATTCATAGCATTTATGTATGTAGTTTAACAGTTTAACTTGTATTTTCTCTGTTGTTAAAATTGATAATAAAAAATAGATAATACTCTCATGTATTTTTAACTAGATGTTTTATTTTTTATTCTTTTGTTTTATATATCTCTTGTAGACACGTGCTTTGGCATCTTATTTCCCTATCTGAAAGACTCTGTAATTTAACATACATGCTTAATCTATTCACATTTACTTTAATTACTGTCATATTACAATTTAATCCTGTCATTTTATTTCATGTTTTCTATGAGCCATCCTTGCTCTGGTTTATTTTTTCTCCCTTTCTGCTTTCTGTTAATCAGAGCAAATTTTTTTTCTTCTGACTTGAAAGCTAAAATTCAATGCCTATTTTTTCAGTTTGTTTCTGCTAATATATTAAATCTCAAACTTTATTTTAGAACACATTATTATTTGTTTCTTTTGAATAAGACAAGGACCTCAGCATGCTGCCAAAACCTTCTGATCTCTGATCATTTTCTACCCCTCAATATAATTTAGTATATTTTACACATTGTAGATGGATTATTATTGAGCTACACTGTATAATGTAGTACTCACCTAACCACATGTTGTTGTTGTTGTTGTTGTTGTTGTTAGGTACTATCTAGTCAGATCTGACTCATAGTTACCCTATGTAAAACAAAACAAAAACACTCCCAACACTTTGCCACCATGCCCAGCACTATGTTAGTGCTTGTCTGCTATTCATGGGATTTTTGATGGCTGATTGTTTGGGAATTGTTTTGAGAGCAGGCTGCCAGGTTCTACTGTTTTTGCAGTGCTGGGGATCTAACCCAGGGCCTCAGGGAGCACAGAGCAGCACTCTACCAACTAAACTAGACCCCAGCCCCACTAACCACATACGGCTATTTAAATTTAAATTTATTCAAATTAAAGGAAACTAAAAACCTAGTCCCTTGGTCACACTAGCCATACTCTTTTCATAACTATACATGGCTAAAGGCTATCATATTGGATAATACAAATACATTAGCTCACCCCAAACAGACAAGTCTACTGGAATCCACTAAAATAAAAAAATAAAAAATAAAAAATAAAATTAAAAAAACTTGCTTATATGATGTGCCTTAAACTACCTTTTGGAATAGTTTATTTTCTCTATAGAATATCTTTCATAAAATGCTTCCTATAAGTTTTTGTGTGTCTTCATCTTATATGTGTATCTTGGAAAGCCTTTAATTTATTCAATTCAATGTTCATCTGTATACAAAATTCTATCTCTGAGGTTATTTTCCTTCAATACTTTAAAAATATTACTTTAATATTCTAGTCTTGCTGTTGAGAAATTTGATGCCAATTATCCTTAATTGATAGTGAAATGATATTTTTAATTGGGCACTTTTAGAATTTTTTCTTTTGATATTTTTAAATTACATATAATGTGTCAGGATTTGGGGTTTTCTGTATTAATGTTGTCAGTTGCTCTATGGGGCTCTTTTGATTGGATTATTCCAACTTTCTTTAGTTCTCAACCATTATTTCAATAGAACGATAAAATTTCTCTATCCTGTTTAGCTTTATCTAGTAGATCAAAGTTGACCTTTCTCCTTCTAGCCTCTAATTTTAGATCTTCTTAAATATTTTCTCTCTTTTATCCCTTTCTCATGCCTTCAGGGAAAATGTCCTAAACATATCCTTTATCTCACTGCAATTGTATGTTTTATTCCTATCCCCATTTGATTCTTCTTTTTCACTGGTTCTAACTGCTTCATATGTGCAATATCCTCTGTTCCTCTCTGAAGATATTTATATTATTAGTTTCAAATTCTTATTTTATCTGGACCATTAATTCCTCTCCTTCTGATTTATTTGGTCCTTCAAAAACTTTTTCTTTTAAGGAACTAGTACTCCTCCTCTGAAATCTTTCCCCCTCTTCCTATAAGCTGAATTTCCTGGCTAGTAGAAGTTATTCAGGAATAGGAATGAAAGCTTAGGCCAAGCATGTGCTTTTCTTTTAGTACATGTGGGAGATATGGAAATGATTTAGAGAGAAGAACCTTTACTTTTGCATATCTGAAATTGTTCCTACCCTAAGTCTCATTCAACTTCCAGCCACTCACTCAACTACCATTTCTTCTGCAGGGCACTTCTCCTTCTGGGGTCTGCTTTCTTCTTTTCTAATTATTTTGTCCATTAACCAAGAAGAGGGAGCCAACCTCCCCACTTGGGATGGTGGTTATCAGGTCTTCTCTCCAGCACTCTCATTACCTACCTCTTCCAGTGCTGGCCTGGGGCTGCTGTGTCTCCTACTGATGAGATATTGGGTGAAAAAATGATCCTTTGAAGGCAAAACACAAAGGCTGTCAGAACTTTTCCTCCCACAGTGTCCCCTAGTTAGTGGCACTTAGTGCTCGTCAAGTCCGAGCAACTTAGTAGTTCACCTCGCAGAAAATATCCCTGACATCTTTTGTTACCACAAGAGTTGCTGTGCTGATTTAATTGGCAGTCATCTTCCCATTTGCTTGTGCACTATTTCCTGCTGAGTGTAGAAGAAGGAGTCAGCTTCCCATGCTTGTTTGCTGTCTTGTCCAGAAGTATCTGTGTGTGAGTCAAAGTTTACACTGACCTATTTCAGACATGGCTACAAGCCCAAGTAAACAAAAAAAAAGTGATGACTTAATGTGAAAAAGCTCCAGGAAATAAAGCACTCCCTAACTGGGAGAGAAAGTTATAGACCCCTATATCCATTGAAAACTGGACCAGGGGAAAACACTAGTCAGAAAAAGCCTAAAATGGTCTATAGATTTGTAGTGTCTGTCAGTCTAGATTTTGAAAGCAAGTGTATTTGTAAGTTTCTCCCAAATTGCTAATACAGGATTCTATTTCAGCCCATTAAAAAATGCCATACTCTTACACTCAAAATGGTAGAAATAAATTGCCAACAAAGAATTACCTAATAATCACTGAATTATTAGCAAAGTTTTATACTTCCACTAATCAATTTCAACTGATATTTAAGTGTCAGGCATTTCTGAGTAGATTATCTCATATGTTTTGGGAATTTACCCTGAGAAGTTTCCTTTAAAGAAAGTTGAAAAGCAACCATGGCTTGTCCAATGTTGCCCACATAGTAAACATTGGAGAGGTTGGAATCCAGGGAGAATTCTCTTCTACACTGCTTTACGTGCATTTGTGTTGTTAGAATGGCTTTAAGATACACATCCTAAGATAAGCTTAGTTGCTCAGGAAATGTTGACATCTGTCAAAAAGCTACCTTGGATGCACGCTTGGAATCCATATGTTTTGACCTAATATTTATTCATCTTTTTCCCTAAAGTTTTTGTTTGTTTGTTTGTTTGTTTTGTGTTTTGTTTTTTGTTGTTTTTGGTTTTGGTTTTTTTAACCTACAAATTATTTTAGAAACATGTTGTTACCTCTTCAAAGCTAAACATGTGGTGGTTTTAGGAAGAACTCAAAAACAGCACCTGGGTTCTGTGGCTTCTCCCATGTAGCATTCTTCAGGGAGATTTTATTTAAGCAGTAAGTCTTTTCTATACTTTAGGGATTAGAACAGGGACTGAAGTGAATCAAGTGAGTAGCTTTTCAAAGAATTATGTAAGCAAAAATTTAACTGAGCTTGTTGTTGTTGTTGTTGTTAGGTGCCGTCAAGTCAGTGAGCTTAGAATTTAAAAAATCATTATTTGAACCAGTTTCCAACTATAATACAAGATTCTTCTCAGTTTAACCAGGTTATAGTCAGGTAATAAAAGAATTAGAGTAGAGGCAAAGTATAAGTTTCCTAATAACATCTAGCCGGTCGTGGTGGCACACACTGGTGAATCAGGAGGCGGAGGCAGGAGGATCACAAGTTCGAGGCCAGCTTGGGCAGCTCACTTTTAGCCTGCAGCGGTAGCCCTGTGGCATCCGATCCCATCAGATCTCAGAAGCTAAGCAGGGTCAGGCCTGGTTAGTACCTGGGTGGGAGACTGCCTGGGAACACCAGAAGCTGTAGGCTTGGGAGAAGGACCTGGCAACCCCCTTCCAAAAATCAATCTGCCATTGAAAACCCTATGAACAGCAGAGAAGCACTGACAATAGTGTTTCCCCTGTTGTACAGAGGGTCGCTATGAGTCGGATACCAATTCGACGGCACCTAACAACAACGAGAACAATAACATCTAATGGGCTAGGATTTAGCTCAGTTGTTAGAGTCCTGCTTTATGGTCTCTGGGGCCCCAGGTTCAACCCCCGGCACCACAAAAATGGGAGAAGGATGTGATAGCCCATTCCCAAAGGAATCTCGAAACAATCAGCCGTTGAAACCCATATGAGGGTCACTATGAGTTGGACCTGACTTCTTGTTGTTGTTAGGTGCCGTTGAGTTGGAATCCGACTCATAGCAACCCTCATAGGGTTTTCAAAGGCTGAGTGCTTCGGGATTGCCTTGGGAGTGGATTGCCAGGCCCTTCTCCCATTTTTGCGGTGCTGGGAATTGAACTCGGGGCCTCAGAGACTGCAGCGCAGTGCTCTACCCACTGAGCTAAATCCCAGCCCTGGACCTGACTAGATGGTACCTAAAAACAGTAACACTTAATAAACCAAAAGGGAGAAATACAGTTCCTTTTGAGAATAAAAAGGTAGGGAAGTCTGGGAGAAATGGAAAGGTTAAGAGTTTTCATCCCAGGATCTGTTTGAATCTTACCTGCTGAGAAATGAGAATTTTGACACAACTACCTGGAAGACTGCTGTGAGGACTGCCTTCATGGAGACATTATTTTTGAGAGACATTTTAAATAACGAAAATGTTAAAATAGCAACAAGCCATAGTTGGGGTCAAAAACATATGTAACCTTTAAGTTTTGTCCTCCCCTCTGTGATTCTGTGCTTCTTTGAGACAAGCTGAAACAACTCCCTTGTGCCTTTTTTTCTTAAACCTAAACAGTGGAACTTCTTTTGATCTTATTCGAACCTCGCTAGGCCACGACAGGGGCCTTCCTAGCTACTTGAGGCTCATGTCCCATTGGGCGCCTACAGCTGGGCTGACATCATGTGGGGTGTGCCCTAGGCTAAGAAAACTGGACAGAACACATGCCCAGGGGCTTTTTCCTTCTGGCTTTCCTGGGCAGCCCATGTCCATGTCCTGGATGCCTGTCTCTTTCTGAAGGTCCACATGTGTTTTAAAGTATGGACTTAATAAACTCTACAACTGTTCATTCTCACCGGCTCATCCTGAAATTCTTCTCTGTGATGAAGCCAAGGATCTGGCTTAACCTGAGTGTGGGGGCCCAAGTAGGAGAGCTCCTCAGGCTACGCACCCACACTGAGTTGTACCTCCCTACTGTGCCACCAGTGACACTTTGTCTGCTCACATATTAAGGAGAGAATTTTTCATAATAAATACAATTGTACCTTAAAAAAGAAAAAAATTTTTCTTCTATTTGGGATCTTACAGAATCAGTTACTTTGAAGTATACCATCTCTTTATTAAGAACAACAAAATATGATTTGTGAAAGATAAATTCTACTGAACTGCTAATTTCTTGTTGCTTACAGAAGTTATCCTTCAGAATTTATTTAAAAATAAGTTGAACAGATATAATCACTATTCTTGGAAATAAATAATCTCAAAATTATAAGTGAACATTGTAAACATATATGTAATAAGATGAATAAAAATAATTCTTAATATCATGTGAATGAGCACCTACAGTGTGGAATAAAACTTCCCATAAGAGCATTATATATAATTCAAAACCCATCACTTCTTGACAAATAAATGGACTATGACATGAAAAATATGATAGGATAGGAGAGAGCTCAAAAGGTAGCTGTGGTGATGATGAAAAGCCACTATTTAACGATACATGTGATGAACTACATTGTTTTGCAAGACTTAGAAGGGAGAGAATAGATACTGCTTGGTTATTGTATTATATAACAATGATACTAAAATGTGTAGATAGAACTAAATTCATAAAATATTCTGGTTAGATATTTGGTTATTTTATCATAATCTTTAGATATTCATATGTTGAAACTGGCACACAAAAAAATCCAGGATCTTCTTTTGGAGAATACTTTAGACTTAAGGTCAACTAATGTTGGGGTATCTACTAAATCTTCAAACCTCTGCCACATCTCAAGTTATGGAGTGCAACCCAGCAAAATGAGCCTTTATACCACCTGCCCAGATGCAGTGGTTACTCTGAGCAATGACGAAGAAAGTCTAACCACTCTCAGGTGTAAGACATTCTGCACATTTCAAATCAAAACTTTTTTTATTCACTTCACTGAACAAATGCACTCACAATATTAGTGATGGAGCCACAAACAAAACTACTGAAATAAGTTTACATAAATTTAAATGAGAGTATTCAAGAAATGGCAATGCACAATATCTTGTTTTATTTTTTTCTCATTGAGGATGTAATATCCTCAGGAGCAAAAATGATCATTGGATAGTGAGATTGTTCAAAATCAAGACACTTATATTAGAAGACAGATAGAAAACTCTACCTCTCAAAGTCAGCAACTGACAGAAGAAAGATGAGATTCATATGTGAGGTCTACCACATTCCATTAAAAAAAGACTGATAATCAGGGCAAGAAGAAGAACATCAAAGACAACAACATCATTAAAACTGTGTGCCACAATTAAAGTTAGCAAAGAAGGGACAATAGAAAGAGTAGAAAGAGGGAGGGAACTAACAGAGGGAAGGGAAGATTGGGGAAGGTGGGATGGGGAAGAGGGTCAATGTGTGGGGATAAAGGAAGACAGGATAATCTCAATGTAACAGCACAACTTCATGAGCACACTGGAAAAATAGGGGAATATAACCCAAATATGCATTTGAGTTTTACTACATATTAGCCATAGGGCTCCATAAACCTTGTGTGTTGATGAAAGTGTAGCCAGAAGTGATGTAAAAGATCCATGATGGAAAAAGCCAATGTTGTATTACTCTGTACCCCGTCATCACTTACGAATAAAGGGAGATTTTAAAAAATAAAACAAACAACAACAAAACAAACCTTTGTGCTAACAGTTAATGCCTGCAGCCATACCACTGTGGCATCCAATCCCACCAGATCTTGGAAGCTAAGCAGGGTCAGGCCTGGTTAGTACTTGGGTGGGAGGCCACATGGGAACACCAGGTGCTATAGGCTTGGGAGAAGGACCAGGCAACCCATCCCGCCCCCCCCAAAAAAAAAACCAATCAGCCATTTAAAACCCTATGAATAGCAGAGAAGCACAACAATATTGTTTCACCTGTTGTTATACATAGTGTCGCTATGAGTTGGACACCAACTCAATGACACCTAACAACAACAGTTAATAGCAAACAAAATAAAGCATTAAACCAGTCTTACAAGATTAAGTCCATCAACACAGCTTGATCGAACTCCATTCAACCTGTCCAACTTAGCAAAAATCAGATCCTTACTTAGACTAGGGTTTCTTGGTCTTGACACTATTGATATTCTGGGCCCAATAATTCCTAATGCTCTGTGCATTGTAGGATATTGAGTTGCATCATTGGCCTCTTTGTCCCCTGTTGTGATAACCTAAAATATTAGAGATCCTCTGAGGGGTAAAATCATGCACAGTTGAGGACTGCACTACACACTGCATGTCCAGTATTAAAATGTCAGTAATAACTGCTACTATATTTCCTGGGTAGTCAGTTCAGAATAAGTAAGTATAGGATGAGGGAGAGAAGACTGTCATTAAAAAGGGTAAGGCTAGGAATGAAGATGGTAAATGCAACTGTAGACTACCTCTCCTTCTCCTTTCCCCACTAGAGTCTTACAAAGCCTCTTGGAGAAAGAGAGTCTTAGAAAGAGAGTCAGCTTTAGTTCTAGGCAACAAACCAGTTTTTCCCCAGTCTTTGGTACACCTGGACTCTCTCATGGTTCTTCATCTGGCCTCAAGGTGTTTCTGGATGGCTATGTCCTAATGTTAACCAAGAGCCCTGGAGTCAATTGTGGAAGCAGGGCTGGAGCTGCCCTTCAGCCCATCTGTTCTGCTAACCATGAAGCCGTGTTCCCTCCCTCTCAGGAGTTCTGTCAAACATCCCTAAATAGCAAATATCACCGCTACATCTGTCCTTTCTTCAGATATGTGCCAAAAAATTATCTAGGTCTCCTTCTCTAACTCTGTGCCTCTCAAATACTTCAGACTTATTTCCAGCAATATGAACACGTTCCGCCCCAGGAAAGGGAATTGCAACATAGGTCCCACGTTTCGCACAAATAGACTTTGCTCTTGTTATTTATCTAGGTGTTAAGGAAACAAAATCAGTGTCACATGGACTTTATCAGTTCTGCTTGCCTTTTCTTTTCCAAGTTCACAAAAATGAAAGCCGTCTAATTAAAATCAAGTGGTCTGAGCTAACCTCCCACTTCCCTCTCCATCTGTGGAGTATTTGCTTCCAGATATACTAAGCCTGTTCCAAATTTTGTGGGCTGACACTGGTCCAGTTCACCCCGCTGCAGTGTCAAACACACAGAAGCAAGCAATGCTTTTCCAAAGATGGTTATCTCTTTGATATGAGAGGCCTGACTTCTCCCAGCTCTCCATTTTCAAGGAGGATTTCTGGTCAATAGCTTTCCCTCTTTCACTGACAAAATATATCTAAGGAAGTGCCCATTCCTCGGTTCACATTTGCCTCTCTTTTACAGAAAATCACTCCTATTAAACTCGTAAACTATAATTTTTCAAGCAAGATAGGATGAAGAAATACCAGTAGATTAGCTTGACAAGAGATGTAACTTCTTTCTTCTTGTTGCTCTTCCCTTTTCAAGCAAAGAGGCTTCCTGGCTGCTGATTCCGTGGAGCAAGTGCTGCCATGTCTTCCTTCTTTGCCATTTCCCCCACAATACCTACTTCACTGCTGTAGCATAACAGAAGTGCAACAGAGATTTGTTGGATTGAATTGAATTTTATTTCTAAAGGGGAATTAGAAAGCTTCCATTCTTTTCTGAGAGATGCCGCCCTGCAATTGATTCAGGTGCTGATTATCAGTCACTGATTGGCTTTGTCATGAGATCTGTTGTATGGGTTGATGGTTTTCTGAAATGGACACCTGTCCCTTAGAGACAGAGCTGAAACGCCACCTAATTTCACAGACTGGTGCCAGGCACTGAGACGCTAACTCTGAGTATTGATCAACATGAAGAGGATTCTTCCTGAAAACTGAGTAGCAAAGGAGATAAATCCCATATTTATCATCCTAGTGCCCTTAGATTTTGTGAATTTTCCATACCCCCAGAAGATTCCTGAAGGTTTAGACTTCCTGCAGAACAAGCACTGTACCATTTTTCAGATGCTCAGAAAGTGACAAGAACAGCAATATCTACCTTTCCAATGACCTAAATTTGCTACCATTGTAGAGATTGACTGAGTATGTATACCTGCTAAGCTAGGCAGTCACAACTGTTCTGCATCCTGGCTCATCCTAGATAACTATATCACCTAGATAACTACATCATCTCAAATTTTACTGTACTTAAAAGCATTCACAATGTTTTTTGCATTTAAGACTTTTCTCATTGACTCAGCTTCTGACCATCTCTTCATTTTTGTTTTGATGTACCAGCCTCATTATTTATGTAAATATTACATGTGCATTGCAGCCATTAAACCCATTATAATAAACCAACAAAAAGTCCGACATGATTGATTGGAATTAGGCCTATTTCAGAGTGGATATAGTGCACACAAGCTTTTCAAAGATTTAAAAAATATGCAGACCAAGTCAAAAGGCAATTCTTGGGCTAGAAATTTATAACCCAGTAAATATGAATATATTTAGAAACCTCTACTGCAAAGCATTTGATTTTAAAAATAAAGATAGATTGTCACTTTCCAAAGGTCTGTGGTGAAGATTCTGTACAGATTCCATAATGTTCCATATATTTATCTTATCACGTCCAAAATTGACTCACAAGGGATTCATTCATTCACTGCAAGGTGGAAGGAGCAAACACCATAAGAGTGTACAGCAGTGAGTTTTCTATGCTGCTATTGGGAATATAAACTAGCCCAAATTCTCTGGAAACAATTTTATATTATCTAATGAATGTACATACACTGTGACCCAAATATTCTATTCCTGGGTATATTTCCTTGAGAAAGTGTTCCATATGCACATATCCAAAATGTTCATAGCAGCATTGTTTTTAATAGCAAAAAAAGAAAAAAGAGGAAGAAGAAGAAGAAAGAAGAGGGAGGAGGAAGAGGTGGAGGAGAAGGAGGAGGAAGAGAAAAAAGGGGAAGAAGAAGAGGAGGAGGAGGAGGAGGAGGAGGAGGAGGAAATGAAAGCCTAGAAATGAATGGATAATTTGTGCCTTAAAAGTCTGCCCATCTGTGTGCATGTGAACATGGATTTGACTTCTTCCTGTCTCTGAGCCCTTATGAGCCTCTCTCTCATCTTAGACCTTGTAAAGGACAGACTCAGGTTTAATGCCCACCCAAAAGCATCAGCTTGAAATGATGTCCCATGCCAGGAGAAGGTTCTCGGTTTCCTCCTGTAGTCAATCAGAAAAGTACCTTTCACAACCTCATCTTATTTGGAAGAGCTGTCAGAGAGACTCAGAACTTACCCCACAGTAATGCTGCTCTGAAAATTAAATTTAGACTCAATCTATACTGTCATTCATCCTGGGTTATTCAACAGGTATTATACTCATGCAACTGAAAATTTTATAACAGTGCAAATAAATGAACTTCAGAACACATATTACTGTCTTTCTTAGGTCTCTCTCTCTCTCTCTCTCTCTCTCTCTCTCTCACACACACACACACACACACACACACACACACACATCAATCAACACAAAATAATGAGTGTACCAGTACTTGTGAGCCCTTGGATTTTCCAGCTATCTATCTCAGCCCAGGGATCAGATTTGTGATGATGGAAATAATTTGGGCAATCTAGTTTCAGTTTCCACAGTGTAAAACCAGAGCACTCATTATTATTATAATGTAGGACTATTAGGAAGACAAAATAATGTGTGTATGGTCAGTTTTGCATCATAACAAATACCTGAGATGAATCAATTTATAAAGAGAAACCGTCAGCTTGAGGTCAGAGGTTTTTGGAGGTTTCAGTCCATGATCAACTGACCCTGTTGCTCTGGACTTGTGGCAAGGAAGCACAATACGGCAGAAGCAGATTGTGGAGTAAAACCTCTCAATTGGTGGTCAAGAAGTAAAAGAGAGCAAGGAAGTGACTAGTGTCATTTCCTTTAAGGGCACACCACCAAAACCTAAAACCTCCTCCTAGCACCTACCTTTTAAAGTTTCTACCACTACCCCAAAGTGCCACCCTAGAATTCAAGTCTTTAATATATGGGCCTTTGGAGGACATTCTAGGTAAAACTATTGTTGCTATTGTTAGGTGCCATTGAATCTATAAATATCCTAGAATAATTCCTTGCACATAGCTGCCTACCCAATAAATGACAGATAATAGCAGCATGATGAGAAATCAAAAGCCTAACTGGATATAAGAATTTCACACATGAGAACTTTCAAACTGAGATCATTCCAACTACTTGGATCCAAAACATCTGGGATGCTTTGTTTCAATGTCATTCTGAGTCTCACCTCAAACTTATAGTTAGAACCTCTAGGTGGTCAAAGAGCCTGCATTTTGACCCACTTTCCAGACGGTTCTTCAACATGAAAAGTTAGGAATCACATGCTTAGAGAAGCACATTGAGGGACCTATAAATTAGACTGAGAGAAGATAAGAAAAAAAAATAAGAACTAAAACAACTTAAGCTGCTACGACAATGATTAATAAGAGTATTCCATACAGGAGCACCCACGATATTAATTCATAATAATTAATAATACATACTGCTTGTTGAAAAATTACCATGTGGTAGGTATAACACCATATTAGATTATTACTAAAAAACTTTTTTTTTACTTTTTATTCTTTTGGATTTTTGAGACAAAGTTTCACTGTACAGCCCAGGCTGGACTCGAACTTGCACTCCTTCTGTCTCAGTCTCCCAAGTGTTAGGATTACCAGTGTGGGCCACCACGGTGTGTTCTAACAAAATCCTTGAATGATATTCCTTCCTTTATATTTACCGGGAGTGGGGGACACTGGGGCTCCGAAATGGTAAGTGACTATTCAGGGACATAGTAAGAGCTGACCAGATCTTCCTGTAAAGATATAAGCCTACAGGTGAAGCAAGGATATAGTTACAGTTATGTATGCCCTTGTTGCTCTTGTTGTTAGGCGCCATTGAGTCAAGTCTGATTCATAGCAACTCTATGTACAACAGAACGAAGCACTACCTGACACTGTGTTATGCCCAGTGCTATGTCAGTGCTTCTTTGCTATTCATAAGGTTTTCAGTGGTTGATTGCTTTGGGAAGTGGGCTGCCAGATCTTTCTCCCAAGCCTACAGCACCTGGTATTCTCAAGTGGTCTCCCATCCAAGGACTAACCAGGCCCAATCCCGCTTAGTTTAGGAGGTCACACAGGATTAGGCACCAGTGTGGTACAGCTGTAGACCACACACGTCCTAAAGAGCCATGTAGTAGCACTAATACATGCAAGTTAGAGTCAGTAGGGGATGTTTTCCTTCCTACCACAATTTTCCTCAGAGCTACAATAATTGAACAAACCATACTCTATTTTCTGTAAGTTACAACTAGAAGACAGAAAGCAAACTAATTCAACATTTGCATAAAATAGACATGAATATTTAAACACAGTGCTCTCTAGCACTCTCCAACATGACTTCAAATGGAGTTTCCGGTTGACCAGTGAGCAGGGCGGGTGGTTGGCCTTCCACTCCTAGAACTCAGTGGGTGTCTGAGTCTATCAGCCCAGAACCTGCAGCAGTACTATTTATAGACACATTCAGGACCCCATGCTAAGACCCAGAGGGAATCCCAATCCCTCTCCCAATTCCAGTCTGAGTGGGGAAGGGTGTGAAGGGGAACTCGGTGCAATCCTGGAGATCCAGGTGGAGACACCTGAGGCAGGAGCTACAGTCCTGCCCTCCCCATCATTTCCCATTTAACACTGGGCTTCAATGCCAAGGTATAGCCTGAAAGAGGAGGCAGGCAGGAGAGAGCAATCTCCCCCCTCCGTGTTTGGGGTTCCTCAACACTCCCAGCTCCCTCCCGACTTCTATGTATAGCACTAGACACAGAGCAGCAGGTTCATATCTATCATGTAGAAAAGGATGATGTCAATTTGGAGAGGAGAGACTACAGAAACACCGTCACAGCCAAATGTCCCAGAGGAGCGATCACCCTTAAATTAATTTCCAAGATGAATGCTTCCCGTTCTAAAATATACAAGACACACACAATTCCAGCGATTTGCAGGAGGTAGGAAAGGCAGAACGTACATTATGAGCCCTTTCCAAACACTTCCATCCTCCACTTGATTAACATTAATTCCTGCCGCCATTGATTTTCCTCACTGGCCTCCCTTAACCTCTCTCAGTCAGGCCTCACAGCCAGGCATTTCAAAGCCTAATGAAGTTCCTAATCTGATTTCTCCACAAATTGAGCCCTGACTTTGTTGGGAGGAAAGGGCTAACTTCGCTGCTGCTGCCATGCACACAGCCAGCAGAAGTATATATTCTCTTCTGGAGCTCTTACTGTGCAAACATGTTTGTATTCTCTGTGAGCATTCTCCAAACAAGCACCTCTGGGGACAGCCTGGGAGTCTGAAGTCTCATGCCAGTCCCTGAGGTACTTTGAAATCATCTCATCACAGAAAGCAAATCCCAATGCTCCTAATGTCTTTTTGGTGACTTCACATTCTATGAGCTATTTTTAGTGGTTAGAGACTGGCTTCTGAAGAGCAAAGCTCCCTGTCCATTCATGGTGTGAAAATAAAAAGAATCTCAATATACTGACAAAGTCTTCAGCCCTATCCTGTTGATATTCTCTGGCCAGAAATCACCTATTCCATCAAAGCAGAAAAAAAATACCTGGCACTTTAAAATGTGGATATAACAATAGTTCTGTCCTGTAAAAGCTGGCTCTAAAAAGAAGTGACATTTTAAAACCCCATTAATATTTTTTAAACATCCTATAACATTTCCAAGCTAAAAAGGATCAATAATCATTATGTAAAAGACAAACCTAACATTTGTATTCAGACCAAAACTGCTTCTAAGGCCAATTAAGTGATGGACCAATTTAAATTATTTTCAAGGAAAAAGAGAAGGGTGGAGGTTAAGATTATATGTAAGAAAAGATCAATTTTGAGTTTTTATTATAATAATGTATATTATTGGAACCACATTTTTAAAACTTACAGATTTTTTAAACCATAATATATTCCCCTATGATATTCCCAATCTCAGATGTAAAGATAACTCCATGAGACAATAAAATGTGTCTTTCTTTACTTCAGCATAGCTGTTTATTACAATAGAAAGGGGTGCCAAATTTTATTTTAGAAAAGAAAACATTGCACAGACAGAAGTATTTGTCAACCATACTACAACAGTATATCAATCATAGCTGAGATTTTCCACAGCCAGATCCTAAAATGTTAGTTTGGATCTTAGTACTCAAGCAAGAACTTCATAGACATTCTTATTGTCCCTTATTCACTGTGAAGAAATGCACTACTGCTGAAAAATCATCACATCTCTTCTTTTGCTGGCTTTCATCCATGACAAAATAGAGAGATTTGAGCAGTTTTTCAAGTAGAGCTACCCACTACTTTAGGTTGAATGTGATACTTCATTCCTTCTATTTAATTTAAGTTTTGTCTCCGGAAAAATACAGAAGCAAATTGAATGCTTTTTCTGTGAAAGTGGCCATTTATCTGTGATTAAACATCATGAACTTTAATGAATGAGGGCCAGCAGGCTGCGCCCTCGGAACGCAGCCAAATAGAGAGGTGGAGGCAGCTGCAGAGAAACTGTGGGAAATTCACTCTGCTGAGGTCCAACGCTGAGGCCCTAGAGCGAGGGGCAACTCGGCTTAATTCAGGTCTGGCTCAGGTCAATGTCAGGGTCCAGGGAGTTCTCACCAGATAGCAGGGGAAGACCACAGGAGCTCAAATGGCAAGTGCTCTTGAAGTCTAGATAAGAAAAGAGAACAAAATCCCCTGCAGACAGACATGAAGGGATCTATACACCAGAAAATTCCAGGACCACCTGCAGGAGGCTGGAACTCAGGGTGCCCACAGCTCCTCTACAATCACACTGAACCCTGGACCCAGAGCCACAAACCTAACTCGCAAGCCACCTGGCCGTGGGCCTTTGAGGTCTACCAGAGTTAGGTTTGCAGAGCCTGCAGGCAGCAGTGACTTCAGCTGGGAGGGGCACATAAACATTACATAAAGATACTTATTTGCACTTATGACTGCTCCCAATTCTTTAAATGGGCTCACCTACCCATTCAGTTATTTTGGTTAGACAATAATTGTATTCTCTCATTAGCAAAATAGGAGGTTTCAACAGACTAGAAAAAAATGCAATACTTAAATGCTCTTACATCTTTAAAATTATAAGTAAAGAAAGCATATAGGTTTTGCTTTTTTTTTAACCCCCTGCCTTTCGAGTACATGTGGTATTCCACAAATCCATTACAGGTGTTCTTAGACACCAACCCAGAGTCTGAGCCATGCTGTGGACACCGATAAACTCATCCCATAGATAGCCTCTGCCCACTGGCTCCCAGGTCCATTCTTTGCGCAGACTGTTGAACTGGTCCTTGGGTCTGTGCACTCCTTGGGCTGCAATCCACCATGGCCCCTGACATGTGGAAATCCAAGCATTATATTGCATTGACTTTGCTGCCTCATTTGACTCTTTTGTTGTTGTTGTTTTGTGGTTTGTTTGTGGTACCTGGGGACTGGACCTAGGGCCCCACGCATACCATACTTTGAAAGTGCTTTACCTGTGGCCTGCACCCCCAGCCCACTTTTTTTATGTTGTGTATGTTGTGTAAGGTCTTGCTAAGCTACACAGGCTACTTCCAGCCTTGAATGCTCCATCCTCCTGCCTCTACCTCTCAAGTCTCTGGAATTACAGGCGTGTCACAGTACACCCAGAATTTGACTTTTAAAATAAAAATTATAGTTTTTCTTTTTCCCTCTCTGACCTGCCTTTTCTTCCACCTCTTATTCACTTCTTCTTCTTACTCATTTTCAGGTTGTCCCTCGGTTTATTTTTCTGCTTGTCCCTTAAATATTGCTGCTTCTCTTTGTTCCAGTTTAGATCTTTGGGCTCCTCGTTCAACTTTCTCACCATCAGCAATGACTTTTATATCCATTGTCTCAACTACCACTTCTGTGTGAAAACCCAGAGTGTTCCTAGGAGCTATACCCTGTGCAAATGTCTTGTATGCTCCTCAATATCTCAAATAAGAATTTTTTCACTTGGACATCTATCTCCTTCTAAAATCCTTACCATAATTACCAAGTTGATACGCACACAAACTAATACACTACCCTTAGGAGAAGGACCTGGCAATCCACTCCCAAGGCAATCTCAAAACAACCAGCCATTAAAAACCCTATAAGGGTCACTATGGGTTGGACAGGACTCCATGGCACCTAACAACAACAACAACAACAATTCACTACCCATCTTTTCATCTTATATCTTTAACAACACTTATTTATTGGCTCATTTGATCTGAGCCTTCTAGATACCTCTCAGATCTAAATTCTCTTCCCAAATGCCCTTTCCTCAGTTCAGGAATTCATTAGCCCTTAACCAGATTGTTCCTTTGGCTTCCTAGCATTTTTCTCTGATGATATTGATCTCTGGAAAATTCTCCATGTTCCATGCAGTCAAATTAATTAATAAGACAACAAAATAAGTAAGACCATTACCTCTGTTTACTATTTTTCATGGATTTACCATAATTACAGGATAAAATCCAGACTCTTAGCTACACATGGTTGTGTATGCTTGCTATCCCAGAAACTCAGGTGGCTGAGGCAGAAGGATCTCAAGTTCAAGGCCAGAGACACCCTGTGTAAATTAGCAAGACCGTCACTCAAAATAAAAAATAAAAACTGGGCTGAGGGTAGAGCCCAGTGGTAGAGCCCTTACAAAATATGTGCAAGTCCCTAGGTTCAACGGCCAAATACCGGAAATAAAAAAACAAAAAAACTCTTTACAGTAGTATGTTAATGCATTTGTTTGCAAAGAATATGAACTGACTCACCCACCAAAGAGGCTGAGGTTTAGTTCAGTTGTTAGAGTGGTGCTCTGCACTCTCTGAGGCCCTTGGGTTTGATCCCCAGCACCGCAAAAATGGGAGAAGGACCTGGCAGCCCAGTCTTGAAACAATCAGCCACTGAAAACCCTATGAATAGCAGAAAAGCACTGACATAGTGCCAGGAAAGGCACAGTGTCAGGGAGTGTTTCCTTCTGTTGTACATAGGGTGACTATGAGTTGTCTCCAACTCGGTGGCACCTAACAACAACAACAATAACCCCCGTCGAGAGGTGTTCATTAAAGTTAACAGTAGTACCGCATGGCACACCAAGGCAGGAAGTGGACCATAATACCTCAACTCCAAGTCACATGGGTTCATGTCTCTGCTTCTCTCTGGGTACCTTGTTTCTCTCTGTAGACACCTTAGCTCTTTTTTGGAGGTATACAGTAGAGAAGAGCTGTCTCAGGCTCAACATTAGGTGATCTCTGCTCAGGTATCCATCACACTGGTGTGATTTTTAGTTCATAGTTTTGAAGAGAAGTCATTTGAGTGATACAGCGAAGTCTATGGTTTGGTTCCTCTAGGGGTCATATAACCTTCTATTTTCCAATCATCTGTGGCCAGGGCCAGCCAGAGACAACATGTTAACTTGGCCCACACCTCTAACAAGGCTATGAATTAACTGGGCAGGTAGACATCCTATAGAAAGGCATAGACTGGGCAGGAGCCCCAGTTTAAGTAAATAGTTATCTGTCTTGTGCCTGCCTTTCCAAAAATTTTCCTACCTCTCTTTCTTTCTATACAACAGTCCTATGTTGTCCTGAATTCCCTATAGATTTTCCCAGTTTTTACATTTATTTTGTGAGTGGCAGTGGGACACTTAGCCCAGCACTGCTGCCTGCAGCCTGTGGAGTTCCCCTCCTAGTGACCTCTACTCAAGTAGAATCAAGTCCTGCCCTCCCTTGCTGAAAAGACTTTCAGGACAAGCTAGCTAGTTTATCAGGTACAGATAAGAGATCAAATATGCTTTAGCCTTTAGAGTTAAGCATGGGCATTCAGAGAGAAAGAGAGATGCCTAAAAAAAGAAAAATAATTCACGTCCAAGACAGATGTAAGCTTCTCAAGAGGGAGAGTCATACCCGAGTGTCTTACCAATAGCTGTGTGTGTGTGTGTGTGTGTTGTTGTTGTTGTTGTTGTTGTTGTTCTTGTTGCTTTTAAAGTTGTATTGCTCCAAGGATGTAATTTACAATCAGGTTTAAAGATGAAACAAAGTTTAAAATGAAATAGTTTAAAAACTAAGTAAAAAAAGTATGAGCTGGTTTACTTATTTTTCTTAAAGATTTTTCCTTCTGTAAAGGAAACTGTAAAGTGGTTTTATGAGGTGCACTGTTTAGTTTTAGGGATGAGGGAGGAGTGCTAATGAGATTAAACTCAAAGGTCACATCCACTCTGGCCCTATGTAAGCATAGTCCATTTGTTGGCCTTAACAACCTTGTTTGAGATCTCTTAGGAAAACAAGGATGGTTTCCATGTAGGCAGTCTTCACTGATCTGGTCAGCTGTACTGAAGCTGTTGCCTTTCAGCCAGCAGGAGATGGAACCAGATTCCAGAGTGAGGGGATTCTATCCCTTCCTATGTTCCCCTGATTTTTCTCTGTCTTTCTGTCCTGCCTCAGTATGTACTATTTTTCTGCCTAGAATATTTTTAATTTTCCTTAAGCCTACCCCTAAACTGTTGGAATCATGTACACCTCTTGACATACTACTAAATGTTCTTTAAATTCTGCATAAGCATCAGCCCCTCTTAACATCCATCTTCAGGATCTCCTCATAATTTAGACATACCTCTGTCTATATGTAAATGCACTCTCCTGTCACCTTTTATTTTCATCTCTTTTCTTAACGAGCAATAGCCCTGTTAACGGAAGGTTCATATTTCTTTGCTACTTCCTTAAATCCAAGCACAGTTCCTAAGATGTAATGATCTTAATGGGAAGTAAAAGATGAAAAGAGACATAAAGAAGATGAAAAGAGAGGAGTGATACAGTCAAATAATTCTTCTTACATTCAGGGTAAAACCTCACTGTGTCCTTTCATGTACAATATGCCCTCTATGGAGGGTGGACAGGTCAATTATAGGCCCTTTGCCCTCTGAAGTTTCATAGAAATGAACAGAGAAAAGGTAGATTAATAGGAGAGAAAGACATACATTAGTGTGCCCAAGGGAAAAATAACAGCTCAGGAATCAACACAAAATATGAAAAATGCCAGAAGGACCAGATGGTAAAGGCTTAAATAGAGAGAGGCTAGAGAGAGGAATAGAGGCTTGGACAGAGGGAGTAGTTATTACAGCTATGGGAAGGTGAGGAGAGAAATGAATGTGAACAAAGTATGTCCTATTACATAGCTAATCGCTCAGGTACCTGCCGCCATACCACTGTGGCCTGGTTAGTACTTGGATGGGAGATCACCTGGGAACACCAGCTACTGTAGGCTTTGGAGAAGGACCCAGCAACCCACTCCCAAAAAACAATCATCCATTGAAAACCCTATGAATAGCAGAGAAGCACTGACCCTGTTGTATGTAGGGTCGCTATGAATCTGATACCAACTCCATGGCACCTAACAACAATCTCTCAGGTAATCCCTCAGAGTGATGCTCAGAATAGCACAAAGGAAGTCTGTCCAGGAGGGATGTTATGGGGGTGGTGAGTTTTAACCTTTTCTCTCAGGTGATTAGTTTTTCCTGGCTAATGAAATTTCTTGACGATTTTGCATTTTTTCTGGGAAGGGAACTTCAAAGGAAGCTCCTCTCTGCTCTTTGGAAGAGAAAGAGGATTGTGAGAACATGGGGAAGAGGGAGTGTAGAGAAACCTTGAAGTTGCACCTTGAAGTTGCACTTTGAAGTTCAAAGTTGCTATACTTTCTGGTTTGGGATATCATTTTCTGAGTCCCTCTACTCTCAGAAGCAAATGTCTGACCAGTGGATGGCTTATAATCTACAAGTCTGATTCTGCCCTTGCTACTGATCCTGGCCTTGCTACTTTAGCTACACTGGCCCACTTTTTGTGTCCTTCTGTGTCTACCTTGTTCTCTTCTGCAAGAATGGAGTATGTCACATCTATTGCAAGACTTCTGCCTCTGTGCTTGGAAGGTACTTCAAGGCTGAAGAAGAAATAGCTTTTCATCCAAGATCCTCATAGGAAAGCATGTGGTGTTTGTTTTTCTGAAATTTTTCTTTTGTCTGACATTCTGAAGCACTGGCTTTACCTACAGTGCCTATGAATTCCCTGGTTCCTGGTGGGTATGCATTAGAACGTAGGAGGGCAGGAACCAAATTCACCTTGCATGACCCTGAATCTCCACAGCCTAGCATTAAGACAGGAATCAGTGAGTGAATGATATTTGCCGTTTTTACTACTACTTGCCCAATTTCATGCAGACACTCAAATTCTGTGCTTTCCTCTGGCTCTCCCAGCCATGGTTAACTATCACAGTAGTGCCTTTCTTCACTACCCAGGCATCCAAAAGACACATGTATTCAAAGAAGATAAACACATGACCCAAAGTCCTTATAACCAAAGAAAAAGGCAACACAGTGATGACTATTTGAAATAGGTACATAAACACACCAGCAGTGAGGATATCCTCTTGGTTCAAAAAACCACATTTGAACTTTATACTCCTAGGAAGGCCTCTTGTGATAGTCTTTTCCTTGTAACTATGTTGTTGTTGTTAGGTGCCTTCAAGACAAGTCTGACTCACAGTGACCCTATGTACATCAGAACGAAACATTCCCTGACACTGCCATGCCCTGTACTATGTTAGTGCTTCTCTGCTATTCATAGGTTTTTTGATGGCTGATTGTTTTGGAAGTGGGCTGCCAGGTCCTTCTCTCATTGTTTCAGTGCTTGGGATCGAACCCAGGGCCTCAAAGAATGCAGAGCAGCACTCTATCAACTTATGTTAAACCCCAGTCACAACTCACTATACAATGGCAAAATGTGAATTGGGTTTTGTTCTTTCCTAAAACTTTTCCTGTGCTTATAGCCTTATTATTTCCTCTCCCTCTGCTGATACTCCTTTCTGCTTATCCTTGCATAGCTAGCTAAGCAGAAAGCATCCCTTAGATATTTGCCAACATGATTGAATGCCAAGAACTCTGCAAGTAATGTCTATGCTTTCCTTGAAAAGTCCAATAACACTGGTTAAGAAACCTTGAAGTTTTGTTCGGGAGGGTTTTTCTCTAAGTCCATTTAGGCTGCTGTACCAAAAATACTGTAAACTAAGTGGCTTACAAACAACAACAGTTATTTCTCACAGTTCTGGAGGCTGGGAAGTCCAAGAGCGAGCTATAAGGTGATTCAGCGCCTGGCAAGGGCCCACTTCCTGACTCACAGATGGCCATCTTTTTCATTAAGTCCTCAGGAGGGCAGAAGAGGTGAGAGATCTCCCAGTGGCCTTTTTTTCCAGATGTTATTCCCATTTATGAGGGTGCTACCATCACAACCTAACCACCTCCCAAAGGCCCCATGTCCTCTTACTATCACTTTGGGAGTTATGGTTTCAACCTAGGAATTTGGGGAGACACAAGTATTCAGTCCATGAAAGTTTAATTTCTCATTTTTATGTCACCATTTTATTTGCTTAGGGTAAAACAGATTTGAGTCTGAGAACTCGCATTCCTTTTGGTGAACGCCTTTCACCTTCCATAAGCATTATACTCGATCTTAAATTTTTGCAAGGAAAGCCAGGCATGGTGGTGCATGCTTATCTCAGCACTCAGGAGGCTGAGGTAGGAGGATGAATGTGAGTTAGAAGCCAGGCTGGGCTACATAGTAAGATTCTGTCTCAAAAAATAAACAAACAAAAAATAAACAAGAAAAAGAAAAAAGGAAAAATGGCAAAGAAATGCAGAGTAGTCCAGATAATTTTTTTTAATCTGGAAATCAAAATCTCCTAAACACAAAATATGAGTTTTTCATTAGAACAAATGTTTTATTAATTTTCTCCAAAGTCATTTCATTGTCTTTCCAGTGGTCTTTCTGTGCCTCTGGAAAAGGCTAAAAACAATGAATGGTAAGAATGAGTTTTCAGAAAATGTTAAACAAGGGGAAAAAAGGAAAGAGTAGGAAAATAGTAGGTAGAAAAGCAAAGAAAAAAATAACAAAGTAAATATTTAAAAGTAAAGTGCTGCTAGGCTCGTTGGTGTGTGCCTGTAATCCTAGCAATTCAGGACAGGGGCAGGAGGATTGCAATTTTGAGACCAGAGGCAGACTGCTTAACTTAGTGAAACCCTTTTACTGGGAACATACCCAAAGAGAGACAAAGTCATCATACCACAGAGACACCTGCATCTCCGTATTCAATGCTGCACTCTTCACAATAGGAAGGATATGGAACAAGTCATGATGTCCATCAACAGAAGAATGGATTAAAAAAATGTGGTACATATACACAATGGAATATTAGTCATCAATAAAAAATGAAATAATGTCATTTGCAGCAAAATGGATGGAACTGGAGAATATCATCTTAAGTGAATGAATACAGGCTCAAAAAGAGAAATACCATATGTTGTCAATCTTATGTCAGAGATGAACCTTAAAGGAAGAAAACATAGTATACATAAGTTGATGTATAAAAAATGCCCAGTTAAACTTAGTGAAGAAGGGATAATATAAAGCGTAGAAAGAAGGAGTGAAGGAACTAGCAAAGGGAAGGCAAGATTATAGAAGGTAAGATGGGGAGGACAAAAATGGTAGAGGGCAAAGGAGGAGAGGATAATCTCAATGTAAATGTAACTTCATGAGTACATGGGAAAAATAGGGGGAAAGAACCCAACTATGCACATGAGTTTTACTACATATTAGTCAAAAGATTCCATAAACCTCATAAATTGATAAAAATGTAGCCAAAAGTAATGTAATAGTTGGATAATGGAAGAAGCTGTATTACTCTTTACCCTACCAACATTTACCAACAAAGGGAAAAAGAAAAAAGAAATAAAAAAGGGATAAGAGAGCAGCCCAGTGATACAGCACTTCCAAAGTATGTGCAAGGCCCTGGGTTCACCCTGCAAATACCAAAAAGAAAAAAAAAATAGTGAAGTGCTATGGTGTAGCTATTGGATGTTCTTCCCCAAGGTTCATGAGTCAGAGGCTGATCCACAGGGTGGTGGTGCTTAGGTGGTGTAGACCTTTAAGAGATGGGGCCTTGTGGGAAGCCCTAGGTGTTGAGGATGCTGGACTTTAAGGAGATTGAGGAAGATTTAAGGAGATTAAGGAAGTTCTGACGTGGCCCCTTGCATGTTCTCCCAAGGGAGTTGTTTTACAAGCTGGAGCCCAGTCCTACCCAGCTCCCTGGCTTCCTATCTGGGATATGATCCTTGCTCTCACACAAGCTCCCACCACTGCCATCCTCTATGATGTGACACTGTCAGGAAGGTCCTCACCTGAACGAAGCTATTGCTAGCAACATGCCCTTAACCTCTAGAACTGTAAGGTAAATAAACTTCTTTAATTTATAAAGTTACCAACCTCAAGAATTTGATTAGAGTAGGAAAATGCTCACTAATGCATAAAGTAATAGGAAAATAGGAGAAGATCTAGACAACCAGTATTTGTAAGGTGCCCTCAAGTCAATATCTGACTCAGAGGGACCCTACACACAACAGATGAAACACTATTGTCAGTGCTTCTCTGCAATTTATAGGGTTTTCAATGGCGGATTGATTTTTGAGAGTGGGTTGCTGGGTCATTCTCCCAAGCCTACAGTATCTGGTGTTCCCAGGTGGTCTCCTATCCAAGTACTAACCAGGCCTGACCCTACTTAGCTTCCAAGATCTGACAGAATACAGCTGCCGCAACCAATATTTAGGAGGAGTTTAAAGTGGTTACAGGACAAAAAAAAAAATTAAGCATATTGAATGCTGATAAAGAAGTTGATATTGACACATGCATTTTCCACTGATTTATTCTGATTTATTTCCTCATTCTTTTTGGCTATATTGACTAAAACTGTATTCAGAACCACTTCAGTATTCCACTCAGTTACAAGACACTTACTGGAACATGAAGAAGGTAAGTAATTGATTTAGTGTTCACCTCTTAAAATGAAATTATGTTTCAAAGTGAACTAAACCAATGAAAAGAAATGCAAACATAAATTTAGGAGACAATAACCCCAAGAAATTTAATTATTAGTGTTCCAGAGCTGAGGTAAGAAATTGAACACTTTTAATTCCAGTCCATGGCCTGCCTTCCCTGCTCAGGGTCTTCCCTTCATATGTTCACTTATTTACCAATGACACAGAATTGATAATCCTCTTCCATGATGACCTATGAAGAAAAATTATATCTAGAATAGATTGTGTCCATTGTAATATGTTTTGTAATATGTCTCTTTGTTTATAGATAAAATATTTAGTATATTTAAGGCTATGAGAAAGGTATGAATACATAATGATTATCAAATATTGTATTCAGACTTGATCAATAAGTAAAAGTATTCCATGAACACCTGAAATTACTTTTCCTGCTTAAAAGCAATTTCTAGGCTCCATTACCCTTGAGGCTGCATCAGACCTATATTGTTGTTGTTGTTGTTAGGTGCCATTGTGTCGGGTCAGACCTATATTATCCTATTGTAAATTTGAAACATAAATCTACATCGTGTCCCTACCTAGTTCCACCCTATATCATGTTCTTGTTATTGTTGTTTGGTGTCATAGAGGCCGGTCCAACTCATAGAGACCCCCATAGGGTTTTCAATAGCTGATTGTTTTGGGGATTTCTTTGAGAGTGAATTGTTACATCCTTCTCTCATTTTTGTGGTGTTGGGGATCAAACCCAAGGTCCTCAGAGGTCCTCAGAGAATGCAGAGCAGCACTCTACCAACTGAGCTAAACTTCAGCCCCACCCTGTATCATAGGTTAGAATTCATCCCCTGGAGCATTTGTAGACTGAGATGTGCCTCAGAGGACATATGGCTCCAGCTGTCCTGTAGGAGGTACAGAGAAGCTCCTGGGTAGGCTAGCAGCCAGGTATTAAAGCAAAGACACTTACACAGGATGACCTTAGGGAAGGTCATTGGTTGTTGCTGCCCAACTGGCCCACTACTACACTGAACGCCGAAATCAGTATTCAGAGTTGCTTAATAACTCTTTCGTATTTGTTCTTTTACTGCCTATATGAAAAATTTGTTGATAAAAAGTTGATCCATAAATAAATATTTTGTTAGGTGCCATTGGGTTGGGTCCTACTCATAGTGACCCTAAGTGCAGCAGAATGAAACACTACCTGACACTTCCTGTCTGGGACATGATCCTTGCTCTCACACAGTCTCCCACCACTGCCATCCACTATGATGTGATACTGTCAGGAAGGTACATACACATGATCTTTTTTTTAATATTTGAGCCCATTGTTTCAGTCACTGTGTTTCTTCTCATTTTGAGTCATGCCACATCAACAAAAGGAGGTCCCAGGGTCTTTACTATATTCCTGTCATTAAGGTTGACTCTACTTTGAGGAGGCAACTCTTCCCCAATCAGTCCTTGAATGCCTTCCAGCCTGAGGGGGCTCATTTTCCACCACTATATTTGACAGTAGCCTATAGCCTTACCACTATGGTGTCTGATCCTGTCAGATCTTGGAAGTTAAGCAGGGTCAGGCCTGGTTAGTACTTGGATGGGAGACCATCTGGGAACACCAAGTGCTGTAGCCTTGGGAGAAGAACTCAGCAACCCACTCCCAAAAAACAATTAGCCATTGAAAATCCTTCGAATAGCAAAGAAGCATTAACAATAGTGTTTTGCCTGTTGCTGAGTCAGATACCAACTCAATGACACCTAACAATAACAACAACATATTTGACAGTACTTTTTTTGCTACTCTTTAGGGTTTTCAATGTCTAAATTCAGGACTCCTGTTTCAGGAGTAGGTCGCCAGATCCTTCTCCCTAGTCTCTCTTAGTGTGGAAGCTCAGCTGAAACCTATTCACCATGAGTGGCCCTGCTGGTGTCTGAAATACCAGTGGCATAGTTTTCGGCATCACAGCAACATGCAAGACCCACAGCACGACAAAATGACAGACGTGTGGGGTATAAGTAAACACACTACACATTTAAAGAATATTTTAAAGTAAGGATGTACTGTAGATTGCTATGAAGTATTTCTTCATGGTAGAAATTTATTTAAATTTTATTTTGGAGATTTTTGGCACAGTGAAATAATATTTTTAAAGTAGTTGTTGGAAGACACTTATCTTTAGGTCACTCATATTTCTGCATGCCTCATGAATGGAAATACTGTCTTCACTCAAAGTTATCTTTTCAAGGAGGCTTTGTAAAGCAAACAGCATTGGATAAAGATGGTGTCTCCTTCTGGAGCCAAGGATAAGTTTGCTTATGGCCTCAGAAGATAAAGGTGGCAGGTCTCTCCACAATAAGAGACATATATGTGTAATAAAAAAATCATGTTTCCCTCTGGGCAAAGCACAAGTATACTAGCTGTACATTATAAAAGAATCAAATTGCCTAGGGTCAATTTTTGGCCTCCAACACAAACCGCCATGTATTCAGGGGTTACTTGGCCCTCTTCACATTGCCTGTGGATATTAGGGCTTAGTGAAGTGGCCTAAGAGAGTGTTGATATTCTGGGTATTCCTATGGTTGTAAATAATAAAATCCTTTGTTGTAAGAGTTTTGTCTTGTCCAGTATCCAGAGCATGCTAATGTGTTAGCTAGCAATTCAGGCAAAAATCAGACCTTTCGTAATTCCAAACAATAGTTTTACTCAAAGTACATTTACTATGAAGGTAAAGATGACATGTGCATTTCAAAAGTACTTAACCCAATGAAAATTTCTATGAAAATCAGGTTCTTCAATTGCATTTCCTAATAACGACTTTATGCTAGAGTTGCACAGTCACTTTTATTTAAACAAAAATTGCATGCTGACTCACATAAATCCCTTCATTACTACTTGTGTAAATGAACAGCTTCTTTCAGCCATGCAAGTAAAGCCTTCCAATCTGAACATCAAGGTGTTCTTCTCACCTGAGAACTATTCCAAATCAACATCAATCCGTTTTCTTTTCTTCTGTCTTAGAAGCATCATAGGAAATCATTGTAAAACAGCCCCAATGTATTATGAGTTTCTGTATCTGTGCCTTTGTGGAGTTCTATCCCACATTGAATGTCAGCTGCCCTGAGACCTGCAGAATGTCCTGCTTCGACCTAGAGAATCTGGCAGAAATCATGTTGTATGAGATTCAGAGCCTGAACCACCATGGGGAACAGTCCAGGTCATTCTGTGGAAAGACTACATGGAAAGGGAGGCCCTGGGGAGTACGGGAAGCCTTGCCTTAGAGCAGCCCATGGTGAGGGATTAGGTGAGTGAGAGAGACCATCTTACTCCCTCTGGGCCAAACTCTGGCCCCTTTAAGCTCAGCTGAGTTGGCGTGGAGCAGAGAGAGGACATCTCAGCAGAGTCCAGCCCAGCCAACAAGGATTGTGAGAAACAGTGAAATGATGTTGCTTTAGGGTTCCACATTTTGAGTGGCTTGTTATGTGACAACTCATAAGTGAAAGAAACATAAGTGTCTTTTTATTTCTCCAAGCTCACTTCCGTACTGTTAGGCCTATCGTTCTCTTTGACTAAAGTCATCATTACCCTCTGTCTCTACTGGCTGCTTTCACTTATCCTGTAATGTGTAATAGTCTTTTCCACCAAAAGAGTAAATGCTCTTTTTGAAATAATAGTACCCTCAGGAGACCATCTATCCTCATGTTTCCACACATGAGCCGTTGTCTAAAAAATATGAACAATACTCATTTTTACTTCCTGTATATTTTCCACTGAATTATATCATCTAGTTTACACTCTTGCTACAGGAAGCAATGTGTTAAAAGTCGCCTAAATCCTGCTAACTCCCAGTCTTCATCTCAATCCTCATCCGTTTGGAACAAGGTAGCATTTGACTCTGGTAATCACTGTTGTTGTTGTTAGGTGCCGTCGAGTCGAGTCTGACTCATAGCG
Source organism: Pedetes capensis (assembly GCA_007922755.1). Taxonomy (NCBI): domain Eukaryota; kingdom Metazoa; phylum Chordata; class Mammalia; order Rodentia; family Pedetidae; genus Pedetes; species Pedetes capensis. The sequence continues at coordinate 29,600 of VMDO01023954.1, forward strand.
ACCCTACGTACACCAGATCGAAACACTTGCCGATTCTGTGCCAGGCAAACCATCTTATTTATGTTTAAGCCCATTGTTGCAAACACTGTGTCAATCCATCTGGTGGAGGGTTTTCCTCTTTTGCGTTGATCTGCCACTTTCCCAAATATGATGTCCTTCTCCAGGGATTGATCTCTCCTGACTACATGTCCGAAATATGTAAGACACAGTTTGGCCATTTTTGCTTCCAAGGAGCACTCTGGTTGCACTTCTTCTAGGACAGATTTGTTGGTTCTTTTGGCAATCCATGGTATATTCAATAGACATCTCCAGCACCACAATTCAAAAGCATCAATTCTTTTTCTGTCTCTCTTGTTCAATGTCCAGCTTTCACAACCATATGATGCCACTGAAAATACCATGGCATGAGTCAGACGCACCTTCATCTTCAATGTGACATCTTTGCTTTCCAATACTCTAAAGAGATCTTTTGCCACAGCTTTTCCTAGAGAAATGTGTCTTTTGATTTGCTGCTTCCACAGGTGTTGATTATAGAGCCAAGAAAAGCAAAATCTTGGACAACCTCAATCTTTTCTCCATTTATTGTAAGTTGCGTGCTGACCCAGTGGTAAGGATTTTGGTTTTGTTGATGTTTAGTCGTAACCTATATTGAAGGCTATGATCTTTGATCTTCATCAGTAAATGTTTTAAATCTTCTTCACTTTCAGCAAGCCCAGTTGTGTCATCTGCATAACGCAGGTTGTTAATGCATCTTCCTCCAATCTTGATGCCACGTTCTTCCTCATAAAGTCCAGCTTCTCGGATTATTTGCTCAGCATATAAATTGAGGAGATAGGGTGAAAGTATACAGCCCTGACGCACACCTTTCTCAACTTTAAACCACTCAGTGTTTCCTTGTTCTATTCAAACAACTGCCTCCTGGTTCATGTACAGATTTCTCATGAGCACAATTAGGTGTTCTGGTATTCCCATTTTCCGAAGTGTTATCCATAATTTGTTATGATCCACACAATCAAATGCCTTTGCA
>VMDO01023955.1:0-30621 GCA_007922755.1 Pedetes capensis
CACAAATATGGATCTCTTCCAGTCAGTTGGCCAAGTAGCTGTTTTCCAAATCTGTTGGCATAAACATGTTAACACCTCCAGTGCTGCATCTGTTTGTTGAAACATCTCTATTGGTATCCCATCAATTCCTGGAGCTTTGTGTTTCGCCAGTTCTTTCAAGGCAGCTTCCACTTCATCCTTCAACACCATTGGTTCCTCTATGAGTTAGTGCTTTTTAATTTCTAACACTGCAGCTATGAAGTAAATAATAATAATAATAATAATAATAATAATAATAATAATAATAGTCTTAAAAATGGTGGGTTATACAGTTATCCATTGTACTTGGGCCTATCTTATCAGTAGCTCTGAAACTCTTTTTCCCTAAAATTATTTAGACTGGTTCAGTTAGAGTGTCCTCAGATCACTAGTTTTTTTTGTGTGTGTTTGTGTGCAAATTGTACTCAATTTTTTCCTGCTTTGAGTTATTGCTTGTTAATATCTAACATTGCATCTATGAGGTTAATAATAATAATAATGGTAATTTTAAAATATGGTGGGTTATAGAATTATCCATTGTGCTTGGGCCTATCTTATTAGTAGCTCTGAAACTCTTTTTTCTTAAAATTATTTAGATTGTTTTTTTCCACCTGGTCCAGTTCTCCATTTATTTTTGCAGAGTGGAGTCTTTCTCAGAGAGTCTTTTGATTTTTCACTTACTTCCATTTGTTACCACCAGCTAAAACACCAAAGGCAGAGCCTACCAAGGCCAGGGTCGGTATGGATTAGTTGGCTTCCCTAACACATAGTCTATGTTAGCTGTCTTGTAAAAATGTGTTGTTAGTCACAAAGGAAACCAACTGAGGAATGTGAATTTATAACTGTTCCCTTAGAAAGAATTCAAAAAACACTCAAGAGATCTTTACATTATTCTATATAGTATCATGAGATGCATAAAATTTCTACCCCATACAAAGTCATCATTGTATACCATCAGTACTTAAATTCTCCATCTCAGCAAGGGTGGCTTACTGTGGGTGTTAGGCATAATCAGAAAGAAAAGCGTCAGTTCCAAACTTTTATTCTTGATGTCATTAGAATTGATCTTTTTGTTCTCTTAAAGTATCTTCAAGTGTGTTCTGAGGAACAGTCATTCCTGGATGTATAAAGATATAATAGGAAAAGGCAAGGCAATTTTAGGAATAAATAGATTGAGAAATGCTTGGTTATGGAAAGTTAATACATTTCATCCTGCGGAACTTTACAGAGTCTTTGGTATGTTGGAGCACATTGCCAATCTCCTGAAGAGAATGGGTTGGGATTTAGTATTAAGTGTTTCCCTAACTTATTTGGGCCCAGCATCCTGAAAAGGCCTGTGATTCAGTTTTCATTTCACCTCAGTAAATCAAGTAATTCATTCTTTTTTACAGATGGGAATACTGAATTTGAGAGAGTGGCACCCAAAGTTACTCCATTAGTTTTAGACCTGTGAATATTATTACCATTATATTAAAGTGAGAGTTAAAATTCTCTCACTTAGAATTCAAAATTCTTGACCATCATGGATGATAATTATGTCTCTTAACACAAGTGTTCATTTTTATTGTTTCTTTTTACCTCAGTTTGTGCTTCTGGTACAAAAGAAACACTTATAGTAACATGATACAGTAACTTCTTGCCACTTTTCAAAAATATTTATTACAGGTTAATTTTAATAGTGCAATGTGCAAGAGAGGGACCATTAAGGGAGAATACCAAACAAACAAACAAACAAACAAACAAAAAGCCATACTGTTTTAAAAAAATTTTTCAACAGAAGATTGCATGCTGACCAAATTTTCTTGTATAGGTACCTGTTGTGAAAAACTTTTGTAATAGTCACTTATTAGGGCTAAAGATAATATTCATTCCAGAGGACAGATTTCTTAAGTAACAAAACAAAAGACCTTGTGTCTCTTTCTAAAAATGAAGGATCAATGTAGATCAATAAAGTATTATAATAGAAACAGAACTTTTTGAGTTCTCAATATATCATAATAAAGGAGGTCAGTGATTGTACAGTGAGATTTGAGTAGTTATTCTTAGAGGACAGTGGGGGTGGCCACTGCATTGCCATGCTTTGGTCATTAATAGTGCTGACTTATTATTGAGGGATTTGGTATGTTTTATTTATTCAGTAGATGTCATTCTCTGGGAGAAGGAAATGGCAGTCCACTCCCATGGCAATCCCAAAACAGCCGTTGAAAACCCCATGAGGGTCACTATGAATCCACATGACTCGAGGGCACCTAACAACAACAAGATGTCATTCCAGTTAGTGATTTAGTCTTTGTGAAGCTTAAATTGTAATGTAAGTTCCAGAATTGACCTCCTTATCATGTTAGTAGATATTTCACCCTGCATGTGTCTCAGATTTTTAATAACCCAGACGTTCTTTTTTTCAATCCTGGGGAGTTGAACCCAGAGCCTCATGCTAGCCAACGGCTCCACCAACTGAGCTGCACCACAGGCCTGTCCCTCCACTCCACCTTAAAAAAAAAAAAAAAATTGAGACAAAGAGCCACTAAATTGCACTGGCTGCTTCTGGCCTTGAACTCACAATGCTCCTTCCTCAACCTTGTGAGTTGCTAGGATTATAGGCATGTGCCATGGTGCTTGGTCAACACCTGGTGTCTTGATGTACAAAACATGTATAACAATATTATAGCGTTTTACTTATTTACTTATTTATTTAAACTATTTTTTAGTAATTTTTAATGTACAACTTAATGGACCTCGTTATGACGTTTCCATACATGCATTTCATTGTACATTGCTCTTGTTAACTTCCCCCTTTCCATCTCATGACCCTCCTCCCCATGCCCTCCCTCCCCACCAATTGTCTCCTTTCTATTTGCATGTCTTTTTTGTGACTCTATCTATCTATATATGTACATCCCGATTTTGCCATAAAGGCAACATGTGATTTTTTTCTCCCATTACGCTTTTCGCTTGTCCCCTCCCCCTTTAGCCCGTTACCTTTCCCTATTTAAATTCTGTCTGCTTTCACGATCTATATGTTTTAATAATGAATATATACTGAAGTCTAACATCCACATGAGAGAAAGCATGTGGTATTTATCTGTCTGGGTTTGGCTTGATTCGCTTAAAATGATGATCTCTAGTTTCATTCATTTTCTAGTGAATGCCATAATTTGGTCCTTTTTTTATGGCTGAATAAAATTCCATGGTGTATCTATACCACAATTTCCTTATCCACTCATCTGTTGATGGACACCTAGGTTGATTCCATATCTTAGCTATTGTGAATAATGCCACAATGGATGAGCAGATATCGCTATAGTATATTGACTTATATTCCTTTGGATATATACCTAGGAATGGGATAGCTGGATCATATTGCAATTCTATTTTTAATTTTTTGAGGTACCTCCATTCTGATTTCCATAGTGACTGCATCAATCTACATTCCCACCAGCAGTGTATAAGGGTTCTTTTCTCCCTGCATCCTCACTAGCATTTGTTGTTGTTTTGTTGATGGCAACCATTCTGACTGGAGTGATATGGTGTCTCAGTGTAGTTTTGATTTGCATTTCTCTGATGGCTAAGGATGTTGAAATTTTTTCATATGATTTTTGGCCATTTTTATTTCTTTTGAGAAGTCCATTGTTTGATTGGATACGTTCTTTGCATTTAATATTTTGAGCTCTTTATATATTCTAGATTATTAATCCCCTGTCTGATATATAGCTGGCAAAGATTTTCTCCCACTCTGTAGGTTGTCTCTTCACTCTGATAGTTGTGTCCTTTGCTGAGCAAAAACTTTTGAATTTCATCCAGTCCCATTTGTCAATTCTTGTAATTGTTTCCTGTTTCCTGTGCTTTTGGGGTCCTATTTAGAAAGTCCTTGCTTATGCCTATGTCTTGAAGTGTTTTCCCTAGGTCTTCCTCTAGCTGTTTCAAAGTTTCAGGTTTTACATTAAGGTTTTTGATCCATTTTAAATTGATTTTTGTACAAGATGAGAGGGAGGGCTCTAATTTCAGTCTTCTGCATGATGATATCCAGTTCTCCCAGCACCAGTTGTTGAAAAGGGTGTCTTTTCTCCAACTTATATTTTTGGCGCCTTTGTCAAATATTAGGTGGCTGTAGCTGCATGGATTTATTTCTGGATCCTCTATTCTGTTCCATTGGTCTAAATGTTTGTTTTTGTGCCCGTACCATGCAGTTTTTGTTATTATAGCTTTGTAGTATAACTTGAAACCAGGAATTGTGATGCCATCTGCATTGTTCTTTCTGCTCAGGTGGCTTTAGCGATTCCAAGTCTTTTGTGCTTCCAAATGAACTTTTGGACTGTTTTCTCTGTTTCAGTGTAGAATGTCATTAGCATTTTGATGGGGGATTGCATTAAAGCTATATATTGCTTTCACTAATATAGCCATTTTCACAATATTAACTCTTCCAATCCATGAACATCAGAGATCTTTCTGCTTTCTAGTGTCTTCTTCAACCTCTTTGGTGTTTTAAAGTTTTCATTGTAGAGGTCTTTCACTGCCTTGCCTAGGTTTGTTCCCAGGTATTTTACTAGTTTGGAAGCTTTTGTGAATGTTATTGTTTTCCTGGTTTCTTTCTCAGCCCAGTTGTTATTGGTATGAAGAAAAGCTACTGATTTCTGTGTGTTAATTTTGTACTCTGCTACTTTGTGGAAAGTGTTTATCAGTTCTAAGAATTTTTTGCTGGAGTCTTTTTGGTCTTTTAAGTATGGGATCATGCCATCTGCCTGCAGCTGTAGCCCTGTGGCATCCGATCCCGTCAGATCTCGAAAGCTAAGCATGGTCAGGCCTGGTTAGTACCTGGATGGGAGACCGCCTAGGAACACCAGAAGCTGTAGGCTTGGGAGAAGGACCTGGCAACCCCCTTCCAAAAATCAATCTGCCATTGAAAACCCTATGAACAGCAGAGAAGCACTGACAAATGTGTTTCGCCTGCTGTACTCAGGGTCGCTATGAGTCGGATACTGACTCGACGGCCTAACAACAACAACATGCCATCTATAAATGGGGATAATTTGACTTTTTCATTTCCTGTTTGGATCCCTTTTATTTTTTTTTCTCTTGTGTTTTTGCTATGGCAAATAGTTTATTTACTACATTGAATAGCAGTGGAGACAGTGGACACCATTGTTTTGCTCCTGATTTTAGAGGAAATGCTTTCAGTTTCCCCCCATTTAGTATGATGCTGGCGGTGAATTTTTCATATATTGCCTTTATTATGTTGAGTTATGTTCCCTGGATTCGTTTGGGGGGGTGCTGGGGGTTGAACCTAGGGCCTCATGCTTGCATGCTTTGCAAGTGCTGTACCACTGAGCTGCCCCCCCCCCTTTTTTTTTAACTTTTTGAGATAGGGTCTTGCCAAATTACGCAGACTGCCTCTGATCTCGAACGTGGTGATCTTCCTGCCTCCACCTCCTGAGTCTCTGGGATTATAGGCGTGCGCCACTGCACCTGGCTTCTGGATTCCCTGGATTCTTAGTTGCTTCAAAGCTTTTATCAGAAAAGGATACTAGATTTTGTCAAAGGCCTTTTCTGTATCTATTGATAGGATCATGAGGTTTCTGTTTCTGAATTTGTTTATATGTTGTATTATGTTCATTGCCTTGTGTATGTTGAACCGTCCTTGCATCCCCAGGGTGAAAACAACTTGATCACAATGTATGATCTTTTTAATATGTTGTTGAAGTTGATTTGCAAGTATTTTATTAAGGATTTTTGCATCTAAGTGCATTAGGGATATTGGTCTCTAGTTTTCCTTTTTTGATATATCCTTTTCTGGTTTTGCTCTCAGGGTAACACTGGCTTCATAGAATGAGTGTGATAGTGTTCCTTTCATTTGTGTTTTGTGGAATAATTTGTGGATCGTTGGTGTTTATTATTCTTTAAAGGTTTTATAGAATTCAGCAGTGAATCCATCTGGTCCTGAGCTTTTCTTTGTTGGGAGACTCTATTACTATTTTGATTGCATTGCTCATTATAGGTCTGTTTAAGTTGTTTATATCCTCTTGACTTTTAGCAGGTCATATGTGTCTAGGAATTTATCCATTTTATATAAGTTTTCCGGTTTTTTTGGAATATAATTTTTCAAAGTATTCCCCAATGATTCTTTGGATTTCATTAGAATCTGTTGTAATGTTCTCCTTTTCATCTCTAAATTTCTTGATTTGAGTCTTTTCTCTCTTTCCTTTGTTAGTTTTGCTAAGGGTTTGCCAATCATGTTTATCTTTTCAAAGAACCAGTTGTTTCATCAATTTTTTATTGTTCTTTTAGTCTCCATTTCATTAATTTCTGCTCTATCTTTATTATTTTTTCCATCTCCTATTTTTGAGTTTTGTTCTTTTTTTTCTAAGAGCTTGAGATGCTCTAAGAGCTTTGAGCTTGCTCTGAGTTTTTAATGTAGGCACTCATTGCTATAAATTTCCGTCTTATTACTGCTTTTGCTGTGTCCTAAAGGTTCTGGTAGGTTGTGTTTTCATTTTCATCTGAATCTAGAAATTTAAAATTTTTCTCTCAGATTTCTTCAAGTACCCATTGGTCATTCAAGAGTATATTGTTCATTTTCCATGTATTTGTGTAATATTTGTAATTTTTCTTGTTTATTTCTAGTTTTATTCCATTATGGTCTGATAGGATACAAAAAAGTATTCCAGTTGTTCAGTATTTGTTAAGACTTGATTTATGGCTTAAAATATGATAAGTTTTAGAGAATGTTACATGAGCTGCAGAGAAGAATGTGTATTCTGTATCTTTTGGGTGGAATACTCTATATATGTCTATTAAGTCCATTAGATCTATTGTGGTGTTTAACTTTGAAGTTTCTTTGTTGATTTTTTGTCTGGATGCCCAATCTATTGATGAGAGTGGGGTATTGAAGTCACCCACTTTTATTGTATCTGGACCTATCTGTCCCTTAAGTCCAGTCATGTTTTCTTAATAAAGTTGGGTGCACTGATGTTTGGTACATATTATTTATAATTGTTATACCTTCTTGGTCAGTTGTTCCCTTTATTAGTGACCTTCTTTGTTTCTTTGGACTAGTTTTAACTTGAAGTCTATAGTTTGATATAAGGATGGCCACTCCTCCTTTTCTTTGGTTTCCAGCTGATTGGGTATATCAATTTCCATCCTCTCACTTTCAATCTGTGGGTGTCCTTGCCAGTGAGATGTATTTCTTGCAGACAACAAATTGTTATATTTGCTTTCTAATCCAGTTAACTAATCTATGTCTTTTAATTGGAGAGTTAAAACCATTTATATTTAGGTTTATTATTGAGAAAGGTTTGCTGATTGTTGGGTTGGGTATTTCCCTGGTTGGTTCATAAACTCTTCATTCTTTTCTTTCTCCCATATATATATTCTGGGCTTACTCATTTATTGAGTTATGCATGATTATTTTTTTCCTACTTCTCTTTAGTTTGTCAGTTCTTCCCATGGAACTTATTCTTTCCTGTACTCTCATAGCAAAGACTGTCTTTCTTGCTCCTGTGCATTTAGGATCCCTTTAGTATCTTCTGCAATGCTGGCTTGGTGGTCATGTATTGTTTTAGTGTGTGCTTGTCATGAAATGTCTTTATTTCTCCATCCATTTTAAATAACAGCTTTGTTGGATATAATAATCTTGGTTGGCAATTACTTATTTTCAGGTCTTAAACTACATCTTTCCATCCTTTCCTAGAATTTAGGGTTAGTGCTGATAAGTCTGATATAATTCAGGTGGGTCTTCCTTTGTAAAGGAACTGGTGTCTTTCTCTTGCAGCCTTTAATATTGTTTCTTTGTTCTGTAATCTTGGCATTTTAATTATTATGTGTTGTGTGGATGTTGTTTTCAGGTCATGTCTTCTTGGTGTTCTAAATGCTTCTTGTGGTTGGATGTTCATTTCTTTCCTCAGATTTGGGAAATTTTCTGCTATAACTTACTAAATAGGTTTTCTATGCCTTTAGTTTTTATATTATCTTCTTCTACCCCATGGATTCTTAGGTTTGGTCTCCTGATCATGTCTCAAAGTTCTTGAGAATTGGGGTCATGTTCTTGTAACTTTTTTCTTTGCTGATATCTGAATGTAGTATTTCCTCAACCCTATCTTCCATCCCTGATATTCTGTCTTCTGCTTCATCTAGTCTACTGGTGATGCTTTTCACTGTTTCTTCATTTGCTGAGTTCTTCATTTCCAACATTTTCATTTTTTTCCAAAATCTCAGTTTCCTTGATGATTTTCTCATCCATTTTGCTAACTCTGTCTTCTACATTGTTGACTTTCTGATCTGTGTCCTGTATTGATTTTTCTTGCTTTGTCCATTTGCTTATTTGTGCCCTCTTTGAAGTCATTGATCATTTTTACAAGTAAACTTTTAAATTCTTTGTCTGACATTTTCACTGTTTCAGTATCTTTGGATTCAGTGGTTACGAATCATGGTTTCTTGGAGATGTATTGCCTTGTATTTTCATGTTTCTTGTGTTTCTGATTTGTGATTTCTGCATCTTTAGGGGTGGATATCACTCACTGTTTGATTTAGGGGTCTTCTTAGTGAACGTTTGTTTCTTGAGATCACACTCTCCAGTGCCAGTCCCCGTCCCTGAGAGGAAGACAAACCACTATAAAAATTACAATGTCCAAACAAACCAGATATAGCAACACATTTAAAATCACTTAATGTCAACTGCTGCACCCCAATGCCCACATAACAGACAATGGTAATAGTTATATTGAGTAATCTTGCAATAATTATGTTGAGTAATATATGAGATTACAAAATACTTATGTTGAAGGTATAAATAGTATTTGCCTGAAGTATGAAGGGGGGAGCAGAAAAAGGGGAGGCAGGAGGATGCCTCAAGGATGAAGTAAAAGAAAGGAAAAAGACAGTAGAGAAAGAAAATGAATGTTAGAAAGAGGGAAGATATAGAAACAGAATTAGGCAAACATAAGTAGAGCAATAAGAAATAGTGAGCCTGAAAGATTTAAAGTATAGTAAGTAGAAAAAGAGGGATACAGAACAAGGCAGGGAAGCTGAGAAAGAAAAAAAAATTAAAGAAGAAAAAAGAGATTATATTCTAAAAAAGAGAATTGAGGACATGAAAATTGTAGTGAAAAGATGGTACATATAAAACAAAAACCAAATCAAACCAAACAAAGCAGAAGAGGCAGACACCAAATTGCTCCCCTAAAACTCCAGTGTCTCTGGGAGCAGAGGCAGGAAGATCTTGAGCTTCAGGCCAGAGGCAGATTGTGCAATTCAATGTGATCCTGTCTCCAATCAAAAATAAGAAAAAGGCTGGGGATACTACAGGAAATTACCCCCTGTACAGCAGGAAGGAAAAAAAGATAAAACACCCCTCCCAAACATTTAAAAAAAAGAAGAAGGAGGGAAAGTGCTGGAGGAGCTTCTTTCTGTGGTCTCTAATGTTGGAGTCTTTTAGGTGAAGGTAGTGGGCAGTTGAGGATGGTGTCTTTTTATCTGACCACAGCTCACAGTTGCCAGTCTCTGTAGTTCCCCTGAGGAGGTGGAATTGTGTCCTCTCCCCAGTGAGTGGGGCTTGCTTCTAGCAACTGTCCTAAGCCTCTTGCTGGCTGAACCTCTCAGCGTGCCAGTGTCCTGGCTCTCTCCTAACAGCAAGCATGTAGCCCGCTGGGGCTCTGGTAGGTTTCTTACAGGTTCTCCACGGGTGATCATTCTTTGTTTTCAGGCTGGGTAGTCTCACACAATAGCTTCTCTGTCAAGATAGAGCAGATTAAAAGCCCTCTGAGACATGGAGCATGGGATGGACAATCACTGCTCCAATATTGAAGCCCTCAGGCAGGGAGAACCACTGTCTCAGCAAGTCCCTGGAAGAGTTCGAGGGCTTCAAGGACTGTGGGCTTGTCCTGTAGGATGGCAAGTCTGCCGGCTGGGGCTGTCTGGCTTCCCTCATTGGATGAGGACTGTGTTTCCCCCACTGGGAGCAGCATCTGGAGATGTGTCCTGAGCAGTTGTTCTTGCTGTTCAGCTCCATTCTGCTATCTGGGACCAACCAACAGTCTCCTTTGTGGTTTCTGTGCTTCTTCTGACTTCTTTCTATGGAAGAGACTCCATTCTTTCCTGGACTTTCCTGACTGGAGTCTTTCCTGACTGGAGAATGTCCTCAAGTCAGGTGTGACTCAAAGCAACAAGGTTTTCATTGGCTGATTGTTTTGAGATTGCTTCAGAGTGGATTGCCACGTCCTCCCGTTTTTATGGTGCTGGGGATCGAACCCAGGTCCTCAGAGTAGTGCTTTACCAACTGAGCTAAACTCCAGCCCCTTACTGGAGAACTCTTGTTGTTGTTGTTGTTGTTGTTAGGTGCTGTCAAGTTGGTATCCGACTCATAGTGACCCTCATAGGGTTTTCAATGGCTGACTATTTCGGGATTGCCTTGGAAGTGGATTGCCAGGTCCTTCTCCCATTTTTGCAGAGCAGGGAATTGAACTCAGGACCTCAGAGACTGCAGCGCAGCACTCTACCAACAGAGCTAAATCCTAGCCCTTACTGGAGAATAGCAGGTTCCTATTTACCTGTAATGTACATTAGTATCTCTTTGAATTAATGGTCAGCAGAGTGAACATTGGGAAACTGAGTTAAAGTATGTTGTAGATCCAGGAGAGTGGTGGTTATTGGCTTTTGCTTATTGAGAGCCTACTACATGTTGAATAAATTGCTAGTTGTTGAGATAAAATTGGGATATGGTTCCTGCTATTGCGAAGCTAATAATTTTATGGAGGAAGTCAACATGGGAGGTATAATTAAAATCCAAAGGACTCAAGATGTGGAGTACACACTTCTGTGTTGTGCTGCAGATGGTGCTCCGCTAGCAAGCCTCACAGAACAGCCAAGTGAGAGGCTTACCAGCCTCCCAATATGTGTGCCTGTTTCTTTCCATTTTGCTTGGCTGTGTATCACAAGGGACTACATTTCCCAGATGCTTTGACACTGGCATCTGGGTAGATTTGGCCACAGGGAGGCACCTTTGGGAGATGGGAGGCAGAGAGAAGCCAGGCTATTTCTCCCTCTCTTTCTCTTCGCTGAGCAGTATTGAAGGCAGTAGTTGTCTTTATTCCTGGAAAGCTGTTCTGCATGGTCCCTATTCCCATTAGAAAACCACTGACATGATCCTACCCTAATCAAAGAGGCCAATTCCTCTAGTTACTAGTAATACCACTGTCTCCCACTATCATTCCAGTATTGTTAGTTGTTGTTGTTAGGTGCCGTCGAGTCGGCATCCGACTCATAGCGACCCTCTGTACAACAGGGGAAACATTATTGTCAGTGCTTCTCTGCTGTTCGTAGGGTTTTCAATGGCAGATTGATTTTTGGGAGGGGGTTGCCAGGTCCTTCTCCCAAGCCTACAGCTTCTGGTGTTCCCAGGCGGTCTCCCATCCAGGTACTAACCAGGCCTGACCCTGCTTAGCTTCTGAGATCTGACGGGATTGGATGCCGCAGGGCTACAGCTGCAGGCTTCCAGTATTATGGGCAGCAATTTGTTGTTGTTGATAGCAACCCTCATAGAGTTTTGAACGGCTGATTGTTTCGAGGTTGCTTCGGGAATTGATTGCCATATCCTCTTAGAAATGGTTAGAAATGCTCCCAATGGACAGCAATAATTTTCTATTATTGCTAATTTCTGAGTATGCTTTTTAAATTCACTTCTGCTTTTTAGCCCTCCTATCATCTGTATAAGCAATTTCTTATGTTAAACTTACTATATTTGAAATACTTTGGAGAGTTTCTGCTTCCCTGGGTAGACTCTGGTTGAAATACATCACATCATTCAAAGTCATACCTCAGCCAAATAGAGAATTATGAATGTTTTTTTTTTTTTTATTGGGTGCATAGGCAAAAATATCAGCTTCTTACTCTAGGAGTATGCAAGGTCCCCTGCAATGTGAGCAAGGTGCTTCAGGTGTATGGGAAGGGTGTCATGCTGCCTGCGAAGGCTTCATTGCATCCTAGCAGGGGTGCTTGCCGAGCTGGGTCTGGAAAGCAGGAGACTCTGTGGATCTTGGGGCAGAGGAATTCCAGATTCTCAAAGCCAAGGAGTTGTGAAAAGACCTGGTGTGAGTTTACTGGAGGTATTGGACTAGAGTGGTTCACTAGGGGTAAAGTAGAGAGAACAGGAGGCAGGTTGTGAAGGTCCCTGTGTATGTTCCATGCTGAGGAGCCTGTGCCTGAACTGAAAACTGACTTAGGAACTACTGAATCTAGCAGTAGGAAGGAGCAAAGGTTTATTTGGGGACCATGCAAACCAAGAATGTCTGTTAAAGCTCTGCCACCTGTCTGTGACCACAAAGATGGTGAAGACATCCATGAAGCTGTGGGAAAAGGATTTTGAAGATGTCTCTGCGGTAGAGTCAAACAAGCTTTGCTGCCCCAGTGAATATTTTCAGAGGAATTGATGAAGGAATGAACATCTCAGGAACTTCATATCTCTATAGAAGAAACAGTGTTCTCTTTTTTCCCTTACTAAAAAGAGAAGAAAATACAAATTGTAATTTGTATTACAATTTTTTTGCTTACAGAGTTATTTTTAAAAGCAATAAATATTGTCACCACACAATATGAATGTAACTTACTCTACAGCTTTACAATGTGAATATCTCTGATTTTGGAATTCTTTCTACCTTTGTCTGCATGTAAGCCCAGGTTACAGACTACCCAGAACACCGGGGTCTTCCAAGGGACATGTCAATAACAGCTAAAGCAAAATGTCAGCTTCATTGAATTTCACTGGCTTCATGTAAGAAGGCATTTTTCCTTTTCTCTCCCTAGGACTGTTTTGACAATTTCAGCGATACCATTATTTATTTGTAAGGAAATGAATGTTATGTATCAGCATGTTTATAATTGAAAATTGCCACCAGTTACCTATAATAAATGGATCATATAGTTTGGAGACCTAATAGATTGCTGCCATAGTTTATGCTAGTCATGTTACAGCTGTGTACTAAAGAAAATAAACTATCTACTGATTCTTGTCTATGAGTTAACATTCATGTAATATACTAAGAGCTGATTGCATTGAAAGCCACAGACACAACTATTTGTGGCATTCCAGTGTAAGTTGTCCTTGTACATTTGTTGTATCAAATTTTTGAAAAAGGCAGTGTGGCTTTAAGGTCTAGTATATTATGATTCTGTGATCAAATGTAATCCTTATTTGACTTGACACTTCTCAGCAACAATCACTGCATTCCGCATGAGTTGGATAGTTAGGTGTTTCTTTGTATCTCTCCCGCCAAGCTTCAGAAGTTATATTGAAACATATGCCCCAATGTTATTTTATTAGATGACCCAGGTCCTCTTCTCTGTAAACTCCTAATGTTCCTTCCATGTGGGTGGCAGATGGGCATGGGCAATGCCGGGTGGGATTGGGCACACACAGGAAGCACTGAGTCCTTACAGGACCACATCATTCCAATATATATGGGGCTGTGACGGGGGACTCAGGGATGTGGTCAAAGTCAGCACAGCTTTATTCACTCCTGGTGGCACTTGGCTCCCCATAATAATCTAACCTCCCTATATTATTTCTCCTTCCCTACAGTGTGTGTACAACTGTCTTGGATAGAAATATGGTATTTCATGTTTGCTTCATGTCTGGAAGGGACATGAGTCATTTCTTTCTGCAATGTAACATATGCTGGGGACATAGTTTTTGTTGTTTGTTTGCTTTGTTTTTTTCATTTGTGATTGTATTACCCAATCTAAAGGGAAAATTATAATTCTTAGATATCAAGGCAATTCCTTGATAGGCTGTGTAGTCACTTCTAAGTAATAATTAATTCTCATAATGATACTCTGAGAGGGATACTAATTTTAAACTTGAGAAGTTCCTGGTACATACTCAGTGTGAAAACAGAAAGAAAAATTTGCTGTATGTTGTTGCTTTTCTTTATTCATCTATTCAACTTTTTTTCTTTTTGTGGTATTAGGGGTTGAACCCAGGGCCTCGCGCTTCCATGCTTTGCAAGTGCTGGACCGCTGAGCTGCAACCTCAGCCCATTTGTTTTGCTTTTTGAGACAGAGTCTCACTAAATTTCGCAGACTGCCTCTGGTCTCAAACTTGTCATCCCCCTGCCTCTGCCTCCTGAGTTGCTGGGATTACAGGTGTGGGCCATCATGCCCAGATTCATCTATTCGGCATTTTAAAAAGTGCCTGCTATGTGTTAGCCTGCAGCTGTAGCCCTGTGGCATCTGATTCCTGTCAGATCTCAGAAGCTAAGCAGGGTCAGGCCTGGTTAGTACTTGGATGGGAGACCGCCCAGGAACACGAGGTGCTGTAGGCTTGGGAGACAAACCTGGCAACCCATTCCCAAAAATCAATCCACCATTGAACATGAACAGCAGAGAAGCACTGACAATAGTGTTTCGCCTGTTGAACACGGGGTCTAGATGAGTTGGATACCGACTGGAAGGCACCTAACAACAATGCTTTGTGTTTGTTCTATTCTAGGCAGTGGAGATAGAGTGCTAGTCAGAAGGTATGGTTCTTATCTACAGTATATTCGCCAATCTTGTTGAATCTAATCAGCACTTAGGTTTTGGCAATTCCTTAAATGGGGAAAATTTTGCAATTCTAATGCACTCCTTTCCTTCAACTCCTTGTCTATAGGGTGACTGAACAAATACGGTAGTGAAGTGATGGAGAACATTGATAATGCTTCAGTTATGAGTGATGATGATGAGGGTGATGAATAGTAGATAAATTATAGTAATGATAATAAATAAAATAATAAATTATTGCCTTGTATGGTTTTTACATGTACAGTGGTTCTATAATTTTCCCCCAAACCAGCTCTTGAACTCGAATCTAATCCACATGTGATTCTAATCCTCATTGGATTGTTTTAGCCCTCTCAAACTGTCGAAATGGTGCAGATTAGATTCAAGAATGTGTGGTACGTAGAATTTCAGTCCAGCGAGAGGGAACAACAGTAATCAAACACTTCCCCAAATGTCTGTAAATTTATAAATATAATAAGTGTTAGGAAGAAAAGATGCACTGTTAGCAATCATAGGTGGGGAGCCGAAGGCGGTCATTCCTGAGGAAGTCAGGTGTGACTTGAGACCTGATTCACAGAGGGACAGGAGAGGGAGAGAGCCTTCAGGTGACAGGACTCTCAGGTGTGAAGGAGCAAGTGGTCTCTGTGGCACTCTAGACCAGAACCTGTGAGGGAGGATGGGATAGATAAGAAGAGGTAGCCAGGGGCCAGAAGGATTTGTGTGAAGGGTTTGGTTAGGTTGCTCAGTGACCAGAAGCAAATGATGAAGAGATTTGAGTAGGAAATGCTATTTATTCTGGCACCTGTTCACACGAGAAGTTCATTCATTTAAGGCCAATTGTTGGAGAGTTATGGTGAGGGATGGTTGGTTGAAAAACACCTGAGTTCTTTCACTTATACTAGTCCTTTTGAGGCAGAGCTAACCATTATTATATTTCGAAAAAGGAACAAGTGATTGTGGGTAAGTTAGGTAATACAGATGTCTAGGTATTTGGTTTACAACTGTTACAGATTTGCAGCCTGCTCTTTTCCTTCACAGGATTCTGCATGCTTGAGATTACATATTTAATAGTTTCAGTTAGATGTAAAATGTCTTTCTTCTCTGATTGGCTGTTAAGTGCCTGAGAGCAGAGTTGTGGTCTGTTTTAATACTCTGTTTCTAGAGCCTACCAAAGCGCTGAGAGACAGTGTTGTTGTTAGGTGCCCTCAAGTCATATCCCACTCATAGCAACCCTATGTATAACAGAACAAAATATTACCCAGCACTCTGCTGTGCACACGACCTTTTTTTATGTTAGAGCCCATTGTTGCAGCCACTGTGTTTCTTCTCATTTTGAGTTGTGCCACATCAGCAAAAGGAGGTCCCAGGGGCGTTACTCCATTCCCATCATTAAGATTAATTCTACTTTGAGGAAACAACTCTTTCCCAGTTGTATTTTGAATGTCTTCTAGCCTGAGGGGCTCATTTTCTGACACTATATTTGATAATGCTGCTGTCCATTGAGTTTTCAATAGCTAATTGTTTTGGGAGTGGGCTTGTGGGCTACTGGGTCCTTCTCCCTACTCTGCCTTAGTCTGGAAGCTCAGCTGAAACCTGTCCACCATGGGTGGCCCTGCTGGTATCGAAATACCAGTGGTCTAGCTTTCAGCATGACAGCAACACTCAAGCACCTACAGCATGACAAGCTGACAGACACGTGGGGGTGAGAGAGAATGGGCTATAATAATTTTTTGTCTGCTTAGAATTTAATATAACATGGACTCTTGGAAAAGCTATTTTGCAGAATGGTAGATGTTAGGTTTGTGTTGAATACTGACCTAAGTATGCCAGCATCTGCCTTCAAGAGACCCAAAATCTAATATGGGGAATTGTATAAATGAATATGATATATATATATATATATATGCTAAGAGGGTTCAGAGAGATGTCCCCAAGATCCTGTGTG
Source organism: Pedetes capensis (assembly GCA_007922755.1). Lineage (NCBI taxonomy): Eukaryota > Metazoa > Chordata > Mammalia > Rodentia > Pedetidae > Pedetes > Pedetes capensis. The sequence continues at coordinate 16,490 of VMDO01023955.1, forward strand.
ACATACATGTTGAGTAGGCTTGGAGCAAGCTCAGCTTTTGCTAGGGTTAGCCAAACTCAGCTGTAGATCCTGAGTCCTTTCTTCTGAATTTTCAGTATTTCTATTTAAAAGGAAAGGAAAAGGAAAAAAAAAAATAAAGCCAGAGAAGGATACATTAGAAGCCCTGGAATATTTTGCTGATGATCAAATTCCTGCTTTGTAAAGTATAAAGTGCTTCCCATTGGCTGGGGCTTAACCTCAGAAGCCACATAGTCATTGAATTTCAGTCTTTCTCCCATGCTTTGTTTTATAGGATTGGCTCTGCCTTCGCTTGCCTATTTACCCTCAAATTCCCTGGAAAGATAAAATTCTAACTGGACTTCACTTCTCTTAGACCTGGCCACCCTCTTCTTGGTGATCTATAGACTGAGGCCCTGGCCTTTGGGGAATGTAAGAGACAAAGAGACAGACATGAAAGCTGGGACAAAATACAGTGGATGTGATTGTCACTGGAGAGATTAAGCATCAGCAATAGCTCTGTGTTTTCAAGTTTATGTGTCTTCTAGAGGAAGGGCTGTCATTTATGGGGCAGTGGATGTCTGCATCAGGACTCATTTGTGCAGCTAGATAATCAGTTCTGGACAGTTTCTGGCTCAAGTGCTGGTGGGAGTTCAGGGGGGAAGATCAAGTGGGTACGTGGAAACATTGGACATGGAGCTCATGAAAAAGATCAGGCCTAAATATGTAGAATTATTTAGAAATCTTCATTTAAGAAAATACCACTTCATTTACTCTTCAAAAGACATGACTTTCACAAGTTAACAGTTTCTTTTACCGTTTGGCTAAGCCAGTTGAAAGGTAAGCTCTTTCCAGTGTCTGACTTAGCCATCAATTTTAAGACTCTTTAGAGAGTGACAGGTACCTAACAGTACTATGCTGGTGGGCCAGGATTATGAACAACTTTATACTTTATAGGAGTAGCTTTTATTATCTGAAGTAAAATACAATAAAAATCAAGATAAGGCCGGGCTCTGTGGCACTCTCCTGTAATCCCAGCAACTCGGAGGCTGAGGCAAGAGGATTGCATGTTCGAGGCTGGAGGTAGCCTGCACAACTTAGGGATACCCTGTGTCAAAGTAAATATTAAAAACGGGCTGGGGGTTGTAGCTCGGTGGTAGAGCACTTACCTAGCAAGTGTGAGTTCCTGGGTTCAACCGCCCAGTACTGCCAAAAAAATATCAAAATAGGAGAAGGACCCTTTTGCATTATGTGCCTTAACAGAAAGGCATCTTGCAGGAGGCAGAGTGTAGAAATGAGCATGTAGTAGTAAAAAAGCAGAGTTGTGAAGGGTGAATAACTTTTTATTTTGGTCTCATGCATAAAGATGGCATTCTATTCTGATTGCCTGGTGGAAGGAAGTCAGTTCATTTATCTCATCCCCCCACTGGTAGCTCTCCTGATTATAGCCTCTTGGTAGGGACCATTTAAAATTCAGTTTGGCTGCCTGTGTCCTCAGTGCGCAGTAGGTTTCATTAAATTACACAGCAGTGAGTTCTTCTTCCCTTGGTGGCACCTTTTGATATACATTTGACTTCAGTGTAATTTCAGACAATTGTGCTTTGTGTGAAGTGGTTTTGCCTTAATGATCTTGCAGTCCAGTTAGGGTAGATCTGGAAATCTGAATCTGTCGGGATTTTAAGATGGTGGAAAATATTGCACAAGGGAAATGTTTATATTTCTCTCTGCTTTCCTTAGTTAGCTTCTTAGGCTTGTAGTTCTTGGCAGATTGTTTTTGTTGCATTACGTACAGCCTAAGATTAGGATGATATTTGTCCCCAGGTGAGATGTTTCAGAATTTACATGCAGTAGAATTCAAAAAGAAAAAAAGGGGGGGGGGTGTCTTAGAGATGGAAGTAAAATTAAATATTAGAAGATATTTTTGTTTCTGTTGTTGCGTCAGCAGTTCTCGAAGTACCACTTTCTGTTCATCATTCACATTACTCCAAGACCAGCATTGTTGAACACAGTACCTGAACACAGCAGGTCACACTCACCAGCTTCACAGCTAAGGGAAAGTTATCAAATCTCACCTCAGATCCTTGATTTAGTACTAATAGTGACACTAACTCACACAAGTTATGTGAATTTTACCTGTATATAAGTTACCCAATACCAAACCCGATAAAGTAGATTCCCAGTAAATGATGGCTGCTTCTAATAGGTCATTACAGAAATATTCACTGAATCCTGTTCTGTGCTAGGCAACCTCTTAGGTATTAGAGATAAAGTAATGAACAAAAGCAGACTAAGAAAGGACTATAAAGGAAGAACTTTGATCCCCAGTGCTGGAAAAAATAAGAAAGAGAAAAAAAAAGAACTTTGGTTATATTTCCATTTATTGTTACGCCCTTTCCTTTCCTTTCTGTTCTGTTCCGTTCTATTCCGTTCTTTTCTTCTTCTTTCCTTCCACCCTTCCCTTCTTTCTCTTTTTTTCTTTCTGTACTCAGAGGGGTGAACCCAGGCTCTTGCACATACTTTGCAAGCGCTCTGCCATTGAACTGCACCCCCAGTCCCTTTTTTATTTTTTATATTGAGACAGAGTCTCACTAAGTTTCATAGCCTGCCTCTGGCTTTGAACTTGCAGTCCTCCTGCCTCCACCTCCTGGGTTACTGGAATTAGAGGTGTAGGCCAATATTCTTATCAGCAGGTAATTGATTATTTGGGACATAGAAAATACACTTTGTTGCAAGGTGTATTTGATCTCCCCAAATCATAACTTGAGGTGCTATATAGGTTGTTTCATTTGTTGTTAGGTGCCACGGAGTCAAATCCCACTCATAGCAACCCTGTGTACAATAGAGGGAAACACTACTCAACCCTGTGCCATGCACATGATCTTTTTACATTGGAGCCCAATGTTGCAGTCACTATATTTCTAATTTTGAGTTATGCCACATCAACAAAAGGAGGTCCCAGGGTTTTTACTCCATTTCTGTCATTAAGGTGGACTCTACTTAGAGGAGAAAATGCTTCCCCAGTCATATTTTGAATGCCTTCCAGCCTGGGGGGCTCCTTTTCTAGACTAAGAGCCATATAGGTATCTACATAAATATTCTCAATATCTAAATAAGAGTTTTTTGTTTTGTTTTGCATCTGCCAAGATACTGTGTGTTTTCTTGGTCATGGTGGTAATTTTAAATATCTGTTGCTTTTGTCAAACCCTTTCCTTTCATTTTCTTTTTTGTAGTGCTGATGATGGAACTCAGGGCTTCACCCATGCTAAGCAAGCACTCTGCCACTGAGCTAACACCTCAGCCTGAGACCCTTCCTTTTCCTCCCATCTCTCATCCAGTATATTCTCATGTATTTATAGGCTAATTATTACCTGTCTGTAAAATTTGTATTTTTATATCTTTTTTATACCATATCCACAGAGACCAATTGAAGTGTAAAGTTAGTTCTTTAGTGTTCTGAATCAACTAATGTCAGACATTAACATAGCAATTGTATAACATACAAAACCTTTGTGGATTTTTGCGATACTGTGGAGTTTAACCAAGGGCTTCATGTATGCTTTTGCATGCATTCTACCAATGAATTGCACCCCCAGCCCATTTGCTTACTTTTTATTTTGGGACAGGGTCTCGCTAAATAACACAGACTGCCTCTGGCCTCGAACTTGCAATCCTCCTGCCTTAGCCTCCTGAGTCTTTGGGATTACAGACATGAGCCACTGCGCCTGGCTAACATACAGAACAATTTTGACATATTTTTTCATTTGATCTCAAAGTTCTGCTGTATCTTTGGGTTTAAGACTGATAAGTGGAATAAAAGAAATAAATATAATACAGGATATAGCCCTGTGATGTTAATAAATTCATTGCTTTAGTTACTAGAGTCTTTCCTTCAGAAATATGTTATTGTTATTCTACCAAGAGCAAGTGCCAGCGTTGTGTTATATATAGCTAGATTGTTATTCTATCTTATTCTATCTTCACAAAATGAACCTTGCCAGTGATATTTGCAATAGTTTTCTGTAAGATTAGAGCTCAATTCAAGGTTAGGGGAGCTGTCATATTCCTCAGGGGAATTGAGACAAATAAAAAGAACACATCTTTGATGGTTCTATATAATTCTTTAAAGATTATAGCGAGTAAATTATAAAAGAAAAAAAGAATATATTGGAATTCAGCTTAGAGATGGGCCAGAAGAATTTACTATAAAAATAAATTATTTTGAGACAAGAGACTGAATCCTGTAAAATGACAAGAAATTTTGTCTTGAATATGCTTTGAGATAGTTACTTAATGTAATATGCAACTATATGTATCTAAACATGCTGTCACAAGAGTCATGGTCTCTGGGTGACCATTTACAAAGCTATCTGTCATTAAATGTTGCTCTTGCATAGTATCACGGTACACTACCTGTTTGATTTCAAAATGGCTCAGGGGTTGTGGGATGGGTAGGAAGGATCTGTCTTTTGCTTAAGCTCCCTTCCTGCATGTCTTCTTCCCTCTCATCCATCTTCTTGCTGCTGACAGAGTATCTTCTGGGTTATGATTGTGGCCCCTTCATGCTCAAAATACCTCAATTGGTCCTTGTATGGTAAAGACCTGAAGCAATGCACCTCCAGGCTCCTTTGGTCACATCCCATCTATTGACCTCCCTCTTGTGCACTCCATCTTGGCCAAACTGAATTGTCTAAGGTTTTTTGTGTCCTTTATACATAATATCATTTTCATACTGTTGTGGGCACTCTTTCTTTTACCCTTGTTTTTGCTTCTTCACAGACCCAGTTCTACTTGCCTTTCAAGACCCTCCCTTGAGTGTTGACTTCTCCTCAGTGTCTCTTCCAGTTGCACAGCTGGTGGGAATACCCCCTCTTCTGAACTCTCGTGAGACTCCATCAAAGTTTTGTTTCTGGTAGGGATTTGAGGAGAACACCATCTACTATGTATGATTTTTAGGTCCTCCATCATTGTCTCTCAGCACATCCTGTATTGGTCATAATTTTTGAATGTATTTGCTGATTGCTATAAAAAATACTCTAGAAAATTTGCACCCAGCTATTCATCTGAACAAGATACTAATTTGGGGTTGATGACATACTTGACCTATATTATTGATATTACACTGTTAATTTCCCTCCTTTCTTTGAGTGAGGTCACTTCTTGCATCTAATATTTTCAAAACCTCATTGGACAATGCAAATTCTGTGGCATTTTCTGCTGTGCATACCACTAGCTCTCTGCTTAAAATAAAGACCAGTTTAAATGTGAATTTTTCTGACCAAGTTAATATCCATAAGTGATGTTCTTTTAACTATCACAGTTTACTTGCATTTGCACTAACAGATGGGATGGGAATACCCAAAAGTTGTAAAAGTTCTTGTGCGACATCACAGCTATTGGTTCCTGCCGATCTAGTCTTCTCTGTCGGGGATCTTTAGCAAGGTACCTTTCTCCTATGACTCCATGATGATTGATTCATTCATTTACTTTAGACAAAAACTAATGTGGTTACTCTTTTCCTGAAAAGTATAAAGAGAAATTACCAGAAATACAAGTTGAGACTTGCTACCAGTATATATTTTAAGGAGGTGAGTAGACTTAAAAACCTTCCCTTCAATGCAGTCTTTGTTAATGGATGATGTGTCTTTTCTGACAAGCTGTCAAGACAATCTTACTTCATGCTACTAAACATTTCTATTTCAAAATATTGGCAAATCTAGGTGTCATTATTGGGTTGTGGGAGGGACACCCATAAGCTGTCAGTCACTGCAGGCATTGTTCATTGAGATCGTCATGCCAGATTGCCTCTGGTAAATAGATGATCCAAATACATCTAATGCAACAATAGCTCAAGGGGATGCTTGGAGTCTGGTACTTTGCAACAAGTGGACCTCCTGAGTGTGTATGCATTGCGTTTCACTTTTCTAACTTGCACTTGGACGCACTTACATTGTCTTCCAAAATGCTAACCTTTCTAAATTTGGAACATAGTTTCCTGAAACTGGACTACAGTTGACCCTCTAGTATTAGCAACTTCAGTTTTGCTTGGAAGAACAATGCCTTGTCACTCAGGATTGTGGCATGGTGTAGAGAAGGAGAAACTATGTAGGTAGACTAGGAAGGACAGAAAAAATGGGTATATTTAGGAATGTGTCCTTTTTAAATGCCATGTGGCATTTTTTGTTTTTGATGTTTTAAAGGTCAGCTTAGCACTTAAGTATTTTTCTTCTTTAAATGTGACAGTTTTTCACTGTTTTTTTTTTTTCTTCTTCTTCTTTCTGTGAACTCCATGAGGGTAGTGAGTATATTGTATTTGTATTATTGGAGTTTTTTGCATTTGTAGAACCCTAATTTGTTGAGATTGGGTCGTTGAATGATGGATGAATAAATGCACAAATCAAATCATTGTGTTAGTAAAAAGGTAAGGGCAATAGTGTAATCATGTTTTTACCTCTAAAAGAGGGCAGGTGACATAACTTCAGGGGGCATGCAAAATGAAAATGTAGGGCCCCTACTTAAAAAATTATTGAGCATTTCAATATCCCTAGCCATTAGGGAAATGCAAATTAAAACAACTCTGAGATTTTACCTTACACCAGTAAGAATGGCCAAGATCAATAAAACAAATAACAACAAATGCTGGCGAGGTTGCGGGGGGAAAAGGGAACACTCTTACATTGTTGGTGGAGCTGTAAATTGGTGCAACCACTGTGGGAATCAATATGGAGGTATCTTAAAAAACTGAAAATAGATCTTCCGTATGACCCAGCTATAACACTATTGGGAATTTACCCAAAGGGAGATGGGTCATCATACCACAGAGACACCTGCACCTCCATGTTCAATGCAGCACTTTTCACAATAGCAAGGATATGGAATCAACCAAAGTGCCCTTCAACAGAAGAATGGATAAAAAACTATGGTACATATACACAATGGAATACCACTCAGCAATCAAGAAAAATGAAATAAGGCCATTTGCAGCAAAATGGATGGAATTAGAGAAAATTATTTTAAGTGAACGAACACAAGCTCAGAAAGAGAAACACCACATGTTCTCACTCATATGTGGGAGCTGAATCAAAATTATAAGAAGGAAAAATCCTATTCAAAGGTCGGATCAAAATAAAAGGAAAAAAAAAGCTAAGAATGGTGTTAATATAAATGGTCTAGAAAATGCAATTGTTCTGACAAGATTAAAAACAAAGTTCACTATAGGAAAAGTTTCTATGTAAATAGAACTGGAACCCAAGGACATATAGAAAAATATTACCAAGTAAATGATAGAGAAGACTTAGATGGGGAGGGTGGGATGGGGGGAAGCATACAAGAGGGTAAGGGAGAACCTATATGAATAATGTACATCAAAATGCATATATGGAAATGTCACAATGAAAAGCATGTCAGAATGAATCACATTAAGGTGTACATTAAAATTTTCCAATAAAAAACTTATTCCTCCTCATTAAAAAAAAACTACTTACTAAGATTAGTGTCAATTACAATCCTCAAAACACAATCCTAAACACCATAATCACACACAAAAAATTATTGAGCATTTTAAAAAGGTGACAGAAGAACATTAAAACTAAGAGACCTTATGTGGCTCACAGGTTGGACACCACAAAGCGACCCTTCTCTAGTACAGAAAGAAGGAAGATAGGGTTGAATTCCTATGTTGTATTTTTGTTTGTGAAGTAAGTACACTACATTCTTTCATTTCTGGTTGCTAGTATAAAAACTTTGCTTCATAGATTCCTGATGATATAGGGAAGCAAATACTTTATACTAGTACCTGCCAGAGCACAAATTTAAATTAACGCTTAATTTGCCATTATTGAAGTCAGCCTCTGCCACTTTTCTTAGCAAAAAATTTAAAGCAGTAAACTCCACCTACTTAAGCAATCTAGTCTCATCCACAGCCCCAGTATTTTTACAGACTTTAACTGTGTTGTACAAGTAAATCATTTTGATCAAAATCTAATCTGTGTCAACTCTGGTAAAATGATTACAAATTAAAATAGTGAAAAGTGAGCTATTTTCTCCCTAGTTTGAGATACATAGGAGCACTCCTAAAATAGAATTTCCTCATAGACTCTGGTCCAAAGAAATAGTAAGAGAAACTTTCACATTTAAGAAATCCCCTGAGGGAAGTTTAGCTTACCAGCAAAATTGGATGGTAATAAAGCAGAAGGAAGAGATACCTCCTCCAGGGCTACCTACACAATAAATAAACCAGTTTTGTTTGTTGTTAGGTGTCCTGAGTTGGTGGAACTCATAGTCATAGTGACCCACATAGGGTTTTCAATGGCTCATTGCTTCTGGAGTGGATTGCCATGTCCTTCTCCTGTTTTTTGTTTTGTTTTGTTTTGTTTTGTTTTTTAGGTTTTTTTTTTTTTTTTTTGCAGTGCTGGGGATGGAACCTGGGCCCTCAGAGAGTGCAGAGCAGCACTCTACCAACTGAGTTAAACTCCAGCTTTCATAAACCAGAATGAAAAGTAAATGTTGGCTCCTCTGTGGTTTCTACAGATTTGAAAGTAAACTAGGGAATTCTAGGCTGGCCTGTCAGTAATGATTATCCTTCAGCCTCTGAAAGTCAGTCTGAAGATCAAGAGCCGAGCAGGCTGCGGTTACTAGTCTGGCTGTCCCTTAGCCAGAAACAAACAACAAGGAGAACTGCGCACCCCTACCAGGAGAGAACTGGACCCCACAGAGAAAACAGCAGCCCATTTTGTAATTGTCTCCTTGTCCTTCTCACCTCAGGACCTTCTGAAGAGCAGATTGCTAGCAGAGTTCCTTGCTGCGTCTTATCCTTCCTGTCAGCTGCTTGCATGCAACGTATCACTTGTTACTAAGACGTAGGTCTTCAGGAATTCAAATAAACTAAAAATAGGTTTGGCTTTTGGGACTTCTTATTCTTGGTCACGGAGACTTAGTAGTGAATTAGGAAGATGTCGTCGACTAAAATATGTTTGGACTATTTGTGGATTTTTATTATATTATTTTTAATTTATAAAGATAATGAAATGCAAGTAGCCTGGGGAAAATGTATTTAAAAACCATTTCTTACCTGTACATTAAAGTCTGAAATACAAGAAAGTGTAGCAGTAGTTTCAGAAATGATTGCCCTGTGGGCATTAGCAAAATCACCAACCAGGGTTTATTAGCATATGATTAGCATATTATCTTTCTGTCATCACCTGGTGCTCTGCTCCTCCCAGGAAAGGTGACATGGTTCTGGTCACCCATGTATGGTCATCCCTGTGTTTTCTTCTGACTAAATGTCCATACAGCAAAGACAGAGGAGGGCCAGAGGAAGAGACAGAATTAATATTCGTTAGACACACCTCTTGACTCCATCAAGGATGCAACCCGACCCCTGAGTCCTGTCGGTATGCTCCCCCTACCTTCCAGCCTTGTGAGTCAGTCTCAACTTGCAGGAGTCTCAGCGAGTCATCACCCAGCTAACTACTGATGGTAGGCCTGGCTCTTCAGAGTAGCAGAGAGAATGAAATTTAAGCACAGAAAAATTGATGAATAATCTAAATATGAAGTGTGATCTATCCTATCCACCTCATAGGTGGGACATGTTTATTTGTAATCTTGCTACATCTCTGGAAGGTGATGTTGGCCCTATTTCAGACAAGAAAGCTGAGGTTTAGAGAAGTCAAGAGCATGCAGCAAGCTAGTGACTGAGCCAGAATTGAAACATGGGTAAGGTGAGTCTAAAACTTTCTTCCCACTGCAATGTGTTCCTTCCTTTTTCTGAGACACAGAGAATTACAGAAAAGCCGAATATCTTCTGTCGAGAGACACTTCATATTTTTTTCCCCATGGCTGATTGGAGAAGGGCCATGGGCCCACATATATAGTGTGGACACCTTCTTTTTAGTTTGGAAAAAATAGGAAATAGAGGAAGAATACCTCAAATTTCATTAGTATCAAGGTTGGAGATGTAGCTCCGTGATGGAGTGCTTGCTCAGAATGCAGGAGGCCCTGGGTTCTATTCTCAGCACTGGGAAAAAGAAGGCATATTTTATAAGTATCTTTTATAAAGTTTCAAAATGAGTAGCTACTAGCCCACTCATGAAAGATTTACTAGATGTCAGATTATTTCCAGTATTTCTTTTGTGGGGCAAAATATAGTAAAGATATACCATCATTTAATAAGAGTGAATCTCTATTTCTCAATTTCACCTATTTTGATAAGGAAAATTTTCTATCCAATTTGTTTGGTATCCAAAATATTGTTATATTTAGAACTGTATATCATACATTTTTAGAAACTTACAAAAACAGTATGTTATAGCTTTCACCAGGTTAAAAAGAGCACACAATGCATCTAGTTTTTAGACCTGGTTGATTTTTCTTTATGCAGATATAAGCTAGGACATTTGCAGTCATCAGACATTAGATTGTGTGTCTCACCTTTAACCTCAATAACATTATTCATTACTTTCTTTCTGAATTCTGATCCTCTTGTCTACTGCCTTTTGACCTAGATGCTTAAAGACCATGTGGCTCTGGCTGACCCAGAGAAAGAGAAGCTAATGCTCACTGACTAAAGTCTCTCAGAAATCCTCTAACTCAGGGGAAAGATACATCTTTCCACCAATTTCTGACGGCTCAGGCATGCAGAAGGTTAGGATGTGACAATCTGTGCAATGGCTGAGGCTTAAAGCATAGGGCAGTGATCAAAGCAAACAGAGGCTAGGACAGGCTGGCCAGAAATCACAGAGGAGCTGTGAAACAGCCAGCACATTTTAGACATGAACAGACAGAAGATAAGTGGTCAAACTTACTTTGGTTAAAAAATTGGACAGTTGTGTGCTTTGCTTTTCTAAAGCCACACTATTTCTCCTACACATCTGTCAGGTTGCCTTACTGTGGGGGCTTGCGTGTTGCTATGAGGCTGAAAGAAGGACATCATGTTTGGGAGTGTGGCGGGTCAATGAAAGAAAGGAAAGCTCTCCACTAGATGGATTGACACAATATGCAGCAATGGGCCTAAACATTAATAAGATCGTGTGCCTGGCACAGAATCAGGGAGTGTTTTGTTTTGCTGTACATAGTGTCACTGAGTCAGACCCAACTCCTCTGCACCTAACAACAACAACTACAACAACAACAACAAAGCCACACTATTAGGGTTAAAGATTTCACATCTTAGATAGGCTTTTGAAATAATAGGATAGGCAACAATACTGAATAATATTATGTATTGAGCACAGAACTTGAACCCCTAAATTACAGCTTCTTATTTCATGCCTTTATAGAAGGCCTTGGCTGAGCTTTGCATTTGTGCATGTGCACGTTATTTCTGGAGTATGAGGTCTCATGTTCCTTGATCCCCACTGGGCTCTAAGAATCTTGCACTTAACAAAGTTTAAAAAATGTACTGCTACCACTGAGCCATTGATGAGTATTTCTAGACTGTTCTGCATCTTAAATACTTTATTTTATATTTGATTGTGTTCAATTTTAGGTGTCTTGTAAGTGCTTTGAAGAACGCTTCCTATTTTACAATCTGATTGTTTCATATGTTGGATGCAGATACAGCTCCATGAGTTGCCTGTCCTGTGATGCAATAATATCTTTGTCCAGTTCATGTCTTCCCCTTGATTTAATGATTACATTTATAATCTTTTAAAAATGTGGTCACAAAAACTGATTGCAATAATTATTCAGCTGATGTTTGGTATGAAGCATGACTTAAGATTTCCTAAAATGTGTGAGGTAGCCTTAAATCTGGGCTATCGGAAAGGCTTAGATTTTTATCATTGTTTATGGTTTCAATTAGCTCTATGTTTATACTAGTCTACAGCCATATCAGCCTGCAGCTGTACCACTGTGGCATCCCGTCCCGTTAGATCTCGGAAGCTAAACAGTGTCGGGCCTGGTCAGTCCTTGGATTGGAGGCCACCTGGGGGCACCAGGTGCTGTAGGCTTGGGAGAAGGACCTGGCAACCCACTCCCAATAAAAACAATCAGCCATTGAAAACCCTGTGGATAGAAGAGAAGCACTAACAATACTGTTTTGCCTGTTGTATGTAGGGTCGCTATCAGTTGGGCACCAACTCAACAGCACTTAACAACAACAGCCATATCACCCTGGTGTCCCATCCTGTCTGATCTTGGAAGCTAAGGAAGGTTTGGCCTAGTTAGTCCTTGGATGGGAGATCACCTGGAACTACCAGGTGCTATAGGTTTGGGAGAAGGACCTGGCAGCCCACTCCTGAAGCAATCAGTCACTGAAAACCCTATGAATAGCAGAGAAGTACTGATAATAGTGCCTGGCATGCACAGTGTCAAGCAGTGTTTGATTTTGTTGAACATGTAGAGTTGCTATAAATCAGACCTGACTTGACAGCACCTAATAACAACATGTTTATACTAATGGGAATTAAGGATTCTTACTGAATCTGAGTGCTGCTCTGCAGCCTCTGAGGTCCTGAGTTCGATTCCCAGCTTGGCAAAAATGGGAGAAGGACGTGGCAATCCATTCCCGAGGCAATGCTGAAAAACAGTCAGCTATTGAAAACCCTATAAAGGCTGCTATGAGTTGGACATGACTCAACGGCACCTAACAAGAATAACAACTAAATCTGGTTGGATGAGGAAATGAAGAATATAAGCAGAAGGTACATGAAATTTCAGGGTCCTCCCTGCTTTGTGTAGGCTAGGGTTTAGCTCAGTTGGTAGAGTGCTGCTCTGCACTCTCTGAGGATACAGGTTTGGTCCCCAGCACCGCAGAAACTGGAGAAGAATGAGGCACTCCACTCCCAAAGCAATCCCCAAACAATCAGTCATTGAAAACCAAAGCAAGGTTGCAGTGAGTCAGACTGGACTGGACCAACTGGCCAGCACCTAACAAAAGTCCTGCTTTGAGCATTCCTCTTTAAGGGATAGCTTCATTTACATTAGGCTATTGCCTTAAATACTTAGGCAAACAAATTCACACACACACACACACACACACACACACACACACACACACACACACACAGGCACACACACTGACAGTTATAGTACTTGAAATGAAACTATGTTATATCTGCCATAGCTTTGATCATAACTAAATTGTTGCTTGTATGTGCTAAGAGTATGGCTATTTTCTTGAATAATTCTTTGATACTCATTCTGTTTGATACAATTCCATTTCTACCTCCTCTCTTCTTGCCATATTTTTATGAATTCTGATGGATCTCTAAAGTTTATATAAATCTTCTCAGTGATGAAGCAGATTTTAATTATTTAGGCTTTGTGACTTTATGGTTTGGAGTGTAACAGAAATTCCTGAAGGAAGTATGGCTTCACTTTCATCATCAAGTCACCAAAGCCTTCCAAGGAAATGTGTGAAAATGGAAGAAATGTTCACTTCTCTTTATTGCCAGTAGATCTTGATACATCATGGCTTCCCATTTCAGTTCCCAGAGAATTGGTGGTAAACACAGCATGAGCAACATAGCTTTGGCTAAGGAGAGCTTTGGTGTTAAGAGAGCCTTTGGGTTTGAAACCTCACTCCCTACTGTTTGACTTTATGAACTCAGCTTGGTAGACCTGGTCCTTCTTAAGGTGCTTCTAAGGATTGTGGTCTTTTAACTTGACGTGTTATAGAGCCATTGAAGAGTCTAAGTCTAACCAAACACAAATGGTTCATATCTTGGTGGGTGCATAATCAAAACAAACACAACCAAGATAAAGAGTGAAGAAGGATTTATTGCTGGCAGGCAGAGAGCCCTGGGTATGATTACCAAATTGGGCCTTTCCCCAACAAAGAAAGTTTAGGGATTTGTTTTGGGAAAGCCTATACATATTCATATGAGGGGCCACTTTGGGGCAGGTACATTTTTCAAGCATGCTCAATTTAAGATGCACACTACTATGCATGTTCAGATGAGGTCATAGTTCAGGAAGCAAAGATGGCAGACAGGCATGCCCCTGAATGCATCTGGTTTACATTGCAAGAAGAGTGGTGGGTGAAAATATTTTAGGCATTTGTGGTCTGTGTCATAAGTCCCTGCCGGAAGAATTTTTGGTTGCTGTTGATGATCCTTACTCTCTTGGGCTTATCTAACCCCTCTTTCAGCCATCAAACAGATAGTCAGAATCCAAGAGCCTCCTGTGACTTTGGAATA
>VMDO01023956.1:0-30622 GCA_007922755.1 Pedetes capensis
CACTTAAAGGGGTAGAGCCTTGCTCTATAGGGGCTGCTTGCTCCTTGCTCTCCAAAAGGGGAGCACCCCAATAAACCTTCCCTGTTCTCCTCCAACCATCTGAAGGTCTCCCGAGGTCCTTCTTTCCCGACACCGGTCACGTGTTTATGTTGTGGGTTTGGCCCTATCTTTAGCCGGGCTAGAGCCAAAAACCCCAACAGCGACCCTATGTACAGCAGATTGAAACACTTCCTGATTCTGTGCCAGGCATACAATCTTATTTATGTTTAAGCCCATTGTTGCAGACACTGTGTCAATCCATCTGGTGGAGGGTTTTCCTTTTTTTTTGCTGACTTGACACTCTCCCAAACATGACGTCTTTCTCCAGGGATTGGTCTCTCTTGACTATATGTCCGAAACATGTCAGACACAGTCTAGCTATCCTTGCTTCCAAGGAGCACTCTCATTGCACTTTTTCAGGGACAGATCTGTTGGTTCTTCTGGCATTCCATTCAATAGACTTCTCCAGCACCATAATTCAAAAACATCAATCCTTTTCCTGTCTCCTAGCTTTCACAAACATGCTATACTTAGGAAAACCTAAATACTTTATTAAAAAGTTGTTATAACTATAAACAAATTCAATAAATTTAAAAGATACAAAAATCAGCATAAAATCTAGGCCCAGTGGTGCACACCTGTAATCCCAGCAACTTGGGAGGCATAGGCCAGATGATCACAAGTTCAAGGCCAGAGGCAGCTTGTACAAATTAGGGCTAACCTGCTGCAAGATAAAAAAAAAGAAAAGAAAAGAAAGAAAAAAAGAAAAAGGAAGCCAGGCACGTTAACCCATGCCTGTAATCCCAGCTGCTTGTGAGGCAGAGGCAGGAGGATCACAAATTCGAGACCTACATAACTTAGTGAGACCTTAACTTAAAAAGTTAAAAAATGGGCTGGGGGTGCAGCTCAGTGGTGCAGTACTTGCAAAGCATGCAAGTGCAAGGCCCTGGGTTCAACCCCAAGTACCCCCAAAAAAAAATTTAAAAAGGAGGGGCTGTTGGTACAAGTCTGTAGTATTCACAATACTTACAAAAAATTAATAATAAATTTAATAATAAATGTAATCAAGGAAACAAAAGATGTCTATGATGAAAATTATAAAACACTAATGAAAGAAATTATGTTGTTGTTGTTGTTGTTAGGTGCTGTCAAGTCGGTATCCGACTCATAGCAACCCTCATAAGGTTTTCAATGGCTGATTGTTTCGGGATTGCCTTGGGAGTGGATTGCCAGGTCCTTCTCCCATTTTTGCGGTGCTGGGAATCGAACTAAGGACCTCAGAGACTGCAGCGCCACGCTCTACCAACTGAACTAAATCCCAGTGAAAGAAATTATAGAGAGCATAAAAATGGTAAGATATCCTGTGTTCATGAATCAGAAGAATCAATATTGTTAAAATGACCATACTACCCAAAGTGATCTATAGATTCAGTGCAATTCCCATCAAAATGCAAATGACATTCTTCACAGAACAGAAAAACAATCTCAAAATTCATAAAGAGTGATTATTTCTTCTTATATGTATACAAATAATGTCATTTTATTGAATGTTTTGATGCCTTATTCATCATGGAAACTTTGATTTAATTTTTATTTTACTATGTTTTATTTTGAAATTATATCAAATATTGTAATATTAAAATATTTACCCTGATTGCTGAGATTTTGGTGTCCTGAACATATTAGATGTTGTGCAAATGTTCTTGAGTGCATTGAGTTGTGAAAAAGAAAAATCCTATAGAAAGACCTAAAATGTAAAATGGGACAGTTTTGTAAACAATGATATGAATTTGTTGTTGTTGTTAGGTGCCGTCGAGTCGGTATCTGACTCATAGCGACCCTCATAGGGTTTTCAATGGCAGATTGCTTCGGGATTGCCTTGGGAGTGGATTGCCAGGTCCTTCTCCCATTTTTGCGGTGCTGGGAATTGAACTTGGGACCTCAGAGACTGCAGGGCAGCGATCTACCCGCTGAGCTAAATCCCAGCCCAATATGAATTTAGTATGTAGTATATGAACTACTGGTGATATTCCAAGTGATTTGAGGAGGTACATAAAATAATTTTTAAATATTAATTTTGGTAATCATGTATATATATACATGTATGTATAGCATATGTACATAATTTCATCAAAATTTTAATTTAATATGTAAGACTAAACATGAAAATAAGAAGAAATATTTTAAGTTAGTTAATAAAAAGAGAATATTAAGTAATTATAATATGGAAACCATACAGATTTAACAAAATATCTCTAACAAATGTAAAGAATTGCAATTTGGGATGCTCCATAATAAACACCAACAATATAAAGTCAAATGGTAGGAAAAGTATATCAAATACTCTACAGATTCATAAAACATGAATAGAAGTAATTGAGAGAATGTGGAAATTAATTCCAACTGTTGAGAATTTGGGAAAGCTTTAAGGAGGAAATGATAATTGAACTTGGCCTCAAAGGCTGGAAAGAAGGTCAAGAAACAGATGTAAGATAATTCTCTAAATATGCAATGTCCAAACTGTATGCATGCTGAATTGTATTCTGGGATCTAATTCTGTTTAATTTCAGCTAGCCACATTTCCAAGTCATGTGTAGAGAGATGGTTGCATTTCTTATTTCCATGAAGAATCATTTGTGTTGTTCTTTAAGGTCACCTAGTGGATGACAATCATTTCCCACCTCTCCTTTAACATTCCCTGATTGTCTTCTAAATTTGTTTATGATGCATTTGTAGCCAAGAACCCAATTAAGGGTGCTCATACCCCACAAAAGTGTGATCAGCAGCACCTGGAAACAATAACAGTGTTCCCCACACACACTTCTTTTTCTTGTAAATTTTATATCACAAAATGAAAGTCAGTTACAGATCCATTACATGAAGGTTGTAATAGAAGGGAGGAACATTGAGCTCTATCTGGGTTGAAGAAGATAAGCTGCATAAATCAGTGCACCTTGCAGCTGAACATTTCTTTAAATAGCTGAACAGGAAAAAAACATGTTTCTCCTATTAATCGCACCAGCACTCACTCCTGTCTTTAGTGGAAACCTGCCCAAGATGTTGGGATGGAGGAAATGTAATTATTTAGTGCCGAGGCACTATGAATCCAGCCTGATTGTGCATAGGTCAACTTTGCAGCATTGAAAATGTCCTAGGGGCAGAACTTGTCCCAGAGTATACTTGGAATCTGTCCTTGTCTATAACCCTCTCTCATTCCAATTTATCCATTTTAATAATGTCCTTAATAGGTTCCCTTTCTCTCACCTGGAGAAAAAGGTGACAAAATCTTAAGGTTGATTTGTATCAAGTGGGAATATGCAAGGACATGCCATTTTTAAAGCTCTTTATTACATATAGATCCTATCTAAAGTTTTAATTTACTTTTACTTTATGTCACTTTATAAAAATTCCTTTTGTAGAAAACAAGCCATACAAAACAACTAAGGAAGAAGACAAACTAGTCAAAAATTATAGCAATAGAAGATAATAGTTTTGGTATGAAAATAGATATATCCAAATTACCTTATGTGAAACACCTTGGAATTGCATGAGTTTCAGAACAGGTATTGATATTAAAAAATTTAATTTAGAGTATATTAATTATCAGTCACATCACCCATAACATATTCTAGGGTAGAATTAGTGAAAATCATGAATATTCACCTTATCATGGGACTTAAGTCTATAAATAAACTAACATTAGTCCCAGTGAGGTTTTATGGCCAAGTGTGTTTTGGCAACAAATATTAAAGAATACATGTAATTTGTGGAGTGTTTGGATCTTTGATATGAATATTAATGCTCAATCTATTAATATTCTTTAAACTGCTTTTGAGCATGACAAATATACTATAAACAGCTTTCAATGTAAAAATACATACATACATACATACAAACATACATACATACATCATTGAATATCAATTTTTTACTATTAAAATTTAATATATACATATTTTAAATGCAAATTATACAGAAATGCAAAGGAAAGCTGCAAAGTACCATTTCAAACACTTCCAGAAATAACCACGATTAAGTGACATATGCATTAATTTTATTGCCATTCAAATTGCCTTTTAAGGACCTAGAATAATAATATACATACCATTATCAAATATGACTTCTTTCTGTCATATATTTTGGGAAGACTTCCTTGTCATTAATATAGATCAGCTTCATTCTTACAAATGGCCTAATTGCAGTAAATACAATAGATGAATTTCCATCTACTTCTCTCTCCTTACTTCACCCTCTTCTTTTCTTCTTTAAGCAATTGTTCATTGTTCCTAATCCTATTATCCTAGGTGCTAGGAATATAGAGAAAATAAATCAAAGAGAAATCTCCGAATTTATAAAAGCATAGTAGCTAGTGAAGAGAAAGGCTATAATCAAGACAAAAAAGTACAATATATAGTGTCTTCAGTACTAAGATGAAAACATGGTTAACGATGCACCATTCTTAGGAGTATATTTCCATTCTATGAACACAATGAGTTTATGATAATGTCTGGAGAATCAGGTAAGAAGACAAGGAATATCAAACTAGTACTACAAATGTACCTAGGATGTTCAGGTAAGCAGAGCGGCTGACTCTTATAATGTAAGTTGAATAGAGTCTTAAAAAAAAAAAATAAGGGAAAATAGAAAGCATGCCATATCTCAGGGAAGAAAATCCAGGCAGTGAGATATCAAATGCAAAGATTATGATGCAAAAAGAAATCCGGCATGTTTTAGGTAACATAAAGGAAAACAGCCTGGCTAACACCAAATAAAGTTTGGTGGGAAGAATACAGAGAAATATCAAAGATGGAATTTTTGTCCAGATTATATTGGGATTTACAGGACATCAGAAAGGTTTTAGGTTTCATTATTAATGCAATGAGAAGTTTTCAGATGGTTTAGAAAAGAGAACTGCAGGCTCTGAATTTTACCTCAATGGAATGTGTCCATGTTTAATTAAATGAGAATAGATAAAAGGGTGCAAGAGGAGAATTTGTAAAGCCAACCATTGTAGAAGGTTATTACAATTATGATGTGGGAAATGTCTTGGACAACTGTGATAGAAGCAGAAGTAGTGAGAAAGGATCAAATTATGTACATGTTTTGAAGGTCTCAGTAATGGGATTTTCAATGAGTTGGGTAGGGCATATAAGAAGAGAGAGGTCAAGAACCCAAGATATTTAGTCACCATAAGAGCAGAGTTGCTATTAGCTGAGATGGGGATGAATGTTAAGGGAATCAGTTTTTGAGGCAAAAATAAAGTTCCCTTTTGACAATACTGATTTGATTTATCTATGGCACACTCAAATGGAGATGTCAAATAAGGACTTTCAGAACAGGGGAAGTTCCAAACTGGAGATACAGATTCAGGAGTCTTCAATATTTAAATTGATTTTAAAAGGTATAAGACTAGATACAATGCTGAAAGATGGAGTTAAAATTAGAAGTAAAAATTTTAGCAAATCACTGTCCAAATTTTGGACCTACAGTTATTTAACTTTTTTCGCTGAGACAAAAAAATTGGAAAAACTATTATGACTATATATTTCAACACATTCATTTTCTTCATCAATTTTCTTCACGCATAATTGTTTCATCAAAGATTCTTGTAAATATTTGGAAATGAGCATGTTTAATGATGCATCATCAATGAGGGTAGGTTTTTATTCTTTGGACACAATGAGTAGAGATTATAGTGAAGTCTAGAGAGTCAGTGAAGGTTTCCATAAGGAGATGTCATTTAAAAAAAGAGAAATTTTGCACAAAAGCAGAGTGCACATAAAAGGTACAGAAGAGATATAATATGAATAGATATGAAATGGGAAAGAAATGTAAAATACACTTTGAATAATTAATGACCCTCATTAAATAAGCCCATGGAATCTGGAGAACAGTAATACATGGGAAAGGGAGTTGATTTGGGGCTAGAACCTCAAGGAATTTACTTTCCAAGTAAGACATTTTTAGTTATGTTTTAGAAACATAACACAAAGGGATAGTAGAAATGTTTAGGCAGAGTGATTTAATTAAATATTTATTGATAAAATAGTGCTATTATAATACAACTCTATTGGAAATATGATGGGCTAAGTCCAGGTAGGGTCCAGGTTTCAGGAAACCTATCATAGATGCAAAGCGTTTGCACAACAACAGCAACAGGGCCAGTGGAAAGGAAGAAACTAATTTGAAAGATATTGTTGACATTGTATCTGAGCCTGACCTTCCATCACTTCACATTCCTCAACATACCAAGCTGGAGTTCCTTGTCCCCTCTCTGATTCAGTGCCAATCATAGCCAAGGCACATGTCTTCACTTTAAACTTAATGACTCTGATTAGCAAAGGATCTGAATTAGAGATGTGATTTTTTTTGAAAGTCAGATTTCTATTTGTTTACAAGTACGTGTAGTCATTATAGGAAACAACATGTGCAATGGAGATGATTCTGGACTATGATCTCAGCCAGGACTTTTCCTCCATCTCCCATTTAACATCCACATGGATAGCTTCTACAAGTCATGAAAAGTATTGGACCTTTCATGTTTTCACTTCTGAAATGGGCTCTACCAACGCAGTCCTAACTACCTCAAATAACGTTGCTGTATAACTTAACTGAAATGCACATGTGGATACTCTTTATAATGAACGCTATAGAGTATTCCATGAATCAGGACCAAAAATTATTTTTGTTACTTAAATTCGTCTTGAGACAAGGCAGTATATAAAACAAATAACTAGATAAATAAGATGCTGGCTATTGGAGGTTTTTTAAAGAAATCTGATTCAATAAAAATAACTAAATTACTAGTTCCATTATGATTATTGAGGGCAAATAATTTGGAAGCACCTTCTTTAACTTTAAAAATATATGTTACCTTATTATTATCATATTATTTCTCTTGCCAAATAATGCCTTCATAGGCATGAGAAAGTAAATTTCCCTCCAACCCAGACTAAATTTCAACAAATTATGAATTACTGACTTTTTACAATTACTCAGCCCATTTTGAGGATTGATGTTTTTACACTGGTTGACTTCAATAGCCCTGTTTCTCACATGTTAATCCCTTTAAAGACAAGGGCCTTCCGAAACATATTGATTCTAGGAAACTAAGGCCTTCATAGAAAATAAACTCTCTCTGTTTAGAAATGTAAAGTAGCTCAATTCAGTTGAGATTGTTGTTTGTTTGGCACTGTCTGAGTCAGTGTCCAACTCATGGGGACCCTACGTACAACACAGGAAACACTATTGCCATGCTTCTCTGCCATTCATAGAGTTTTCAACAGCTGATTGTTTTTTGGGAGAATGTGAGTGGGTTACAGGGTCCTTCTCCTGAGCCTACAGCACCTGGGGTTTCTAGGTGGTCTCCCTTCCAAGGACTAACCAGGCCTGACCCTGCTTAGCTTCTGAGATCTGATGAGAATGGGATACCACAGTGGTACAGCTGCAGGCTCAGATGAGATAGGAAGGGAAATAAAGACAAGAGGCTTAAGCTGAGTTTTTTATCTGTTGAAACCTAAGAAGGTATGGTTTATGAGGCTTTTTAAAAGTCTGGAATCTAAATTTTACTGGTATAGTCTGTGACTCATACTCTGTTTTTGCTTTTCATTTCATTCAACAATCTCCTAATCAGCATTTACCTGCATTAGGATATTTGAAAAGCCTTGTATATATAGACAAGGACTGTGGTTTTCTGCTTCTCTCCATAAGTCTATATATTATTTGAAAAGAGGAGCTATATTCTTCCAAAGTGCATAGCAAAATAATGCAGTGATAGTAGATGTTCAATAAATTCTTCTTGTTTTTGGTTCATACTAGAGATTAACATGCTTTCCCTGCTTGTGAGCAAGAGCATATCTGTGGTTGGCCCGGTGTCTTAACAAAATTCCTGAAACAAATAATCTGTGGCATTTTCACACTAAGTTATCTGTCACTCAGTCCTCCTCAGGCAGTCAAATGACCTTCAACTCAGTAAATAATTTCTAAAGATTACCACTCAACCAGGTCTTATGAAATATTGGTGGGAAGAATCAATTTTTACATTATTCTTACCTTTAAACAGAACAGAATCTAGTGCAAAAATACTTTGTGAACATCTATAACAATGCTACACATTAAAAGCTCTAATAGACATTTTGCAAAAATGGGAGAAGGGCCTGGCAATCCACTCCCAAGGCAATCCCGAAGCACTCAGCCATTGAAAACCCTATTCTGGTAGATAAAAGAAGGACAATTAAATGAGGCCAGAGAGAGAGAGAAGAAGCTTGTGTGGCAGGTGCAGGCTGCAGTCCCTTCACTGACAGGGACAGTGTGGAGGTTATTGAGAATTTAGACTTTCAAGATTTTCCATGACTGAGTTTAAATCCTTGTTCTCTGCTCAGGAGATTAGAGTAAAGCCACTGCTCTTCTCTAGAGCTCAGGTCCTCACCTAGAACATGTAGATTATGATACTCTCAGGTACCAATACTTGAGTTCATCTTAAGTAAGACCCTGTATTATTTGCTTATCACAATTTCTGGTGTATATTAAGAATTAAATAAAAAGGAACCTATTGATATTGCCTTAAACTGAAACATCTTAGCAGTTGGTTTATCTTATATTTCTCCACTGTATGTTGCATGACCTTTGCCCTTCTATCATTGTGCTTAGATCAGAGAAGAAAATATCAGACAAGGGCTGTTTCTTTTACATCGCTGAGCCAATGCAGAAGAGAAGAGTTAAGAAAATGACCCAAGGAAACCTCTCCACAGGAGATTCCCAACTCAGTTTTGGGGTCTTGTGGATGTTCAGAACACATCTCAAAGTTTCAGTTGTGAAGATTTGGCTTCCTTGAATCAAAGAGAAATTCAAAACTGTTTAGCATTCAGAAACCAGCTCCAGCTGCTTCCTCTTGGAACAAGTGATTCACCTTCTCCTTCTGTTATACTGATGGCCTTTGTCCCACTTTGATGGTGTATCTGTTAGCCGGGGTCATGTGTCTGTATTTTTCACAAAGCCAGAAACAGTGCTGCAATTCATTAAAAGTTGCAACAGGCATGACTCTAGTTATTTGAAACCTCTAAAAAGTTTGAATCTACTTACTCAACCTTGCTTTTCCTTTACTTATAGAAAGCAGGGATAGTGAAAATTAGTTTATTTTAGGTGCCATCAAGTCAGGTCCAACTCATAATGACCCTATCTACAATAGAATGAAGCACTCCTGGACTCTGCCAGGAACACAATCTTTTTTATGTTTCAGCCCATTGTTGCAGCCACTGTGTCAAACTATCTAGTTGAGAGTTTTCCTTCTTTTTATTGGCACAGCACTCTCCTAAACATGATATCCTTCTCTAGGGATTGATCCCTCCTGACAACATGTCTATAATACATAAGACACAGTGTGGCCATCCTTGCTTCGAAGGAGCACTCTGGTTGCACTTCTACTAGGACAGATCTGTTGGTTCTTTTTATTTCCTGAAAATAGTGCATATTAACTAATTCATTTATTAAATGAAATGAGCCTCACATGTAAAAAAGATCCCTAACAATTCCACAGTGTCAGAGTTGGATCCTTAAAATAGTACAGTTCATTCACTGATTCACCCATTCATTTATTCATTCATTAATGAGACTCAAGTTGAAGCTATATTTGCATAGTATGATAGAGTGTGTAAAATATCTCATATTTAAATTTAATTCAATGATCTCTTTGTTCTTACAATGTACTATGGATAGTTTATTATCTTATTTCCCACCATGCCTGAAACATGACCAAGGATCAAGATACATTTGTGAACCAACAATGGAAAAAATCAGATGACTGTAAAAGGAAATGAAGTGATGACATTGACCTTTCAGAATCCTTCTGAAGATTAAATGAAAATTTATTGGACACATCAAGAACTGTGGCTTGCTTACAATTGAACACAAGTCAGGAAACTCCAAAGAAAATAAAAACCTTGAAATACTGTAGATCAACTCATTTACTGATGTATAAGCCATGAAATCAACTGATGATCAGTGTCAGCAAGAAAATGACAAGGGAATTTAAAAGTACAGAATTATGCAGAATCATTTCAGTAACCTAATGGAAAGTAAAAACCTAACTACCGAAAGGATGTGTAAAAATAAGTTGGAAATGTTCTGCAATGGAAGCATGAAGCAATCATTAGACTTGTTCTGCCCAGGAACATTTCCAAGCCTAAAAATATCACCTGCCTTGCTCTCGTTGCTGAGGTATGCCTATTGTGGAGATGGACAAATCAGGATCTATTAAAGTGAAGCAATTAGGCATTTGCAGCATATAAACTCATCTGCATTGTTTCGATCCCTTGCTAATCAGTCATACTTTCTGCTAACTTATCTTTCCACTCATCTCCTCTAGGGAGACAATATAGTGACCAGAGTGACATAAAACTGAATTTCCATTACATTTACATTTCTCAATATAAATTAGCACATTGTTATTCTGGTTTTATTCATCAGCCTCTTGTGAACTTCCTTAGTGTGAACCAACATTCTTGAATGTGATAAACTCAAAACCACTTTTAGTTATGAATTATCTAAGATAACTAAGTCTAGCAATGACCTCTGGATGGATTTGGATCTACCAAGAGAGTGGCACTCAACAGGGATTGGCATGACCAGGCAATTGACCTTTGCCAACTAAACTACTCTGATGTATTACAAATTCTACTGCACCTACTGGTTGATTGTTATATTATTTATGGCTATAGTTGCTTTTTATTTTTAATTTTTTCTTTGCTATGATATCAGGAAGAAATTCATTCAATGAGAAATGTCTATATTTGTCCAAGATTTCATAGCCAGAGATTCTTCTCTGAAAAGGGAAAAGTAGGAACATAGCTGACTTTCAGGAGTTCAGAAATGAAAAAGAAAAGGGGAGTTTGAAAGGCACTGGGCTTCTTCTTTATTAAATTGCAAGATGTGGAAAAGAAGTCTGTTTGATTTTTTATAAGAAGAGAGAACAAATAACTGAATTTATGTCCATCTAATTCCAGATAGTCTCCAGTGTTATTCAATACAGAACTCAATTAATGAGAAAAAGGCTAAATTTGAATCCTTTCTCAATAATGCCAAGTTCCATTTCTTACAACATTCTTCCATTCCTCTTTAATCTTTTCTATTGCCAGTGATGATTTTCTATTGAGATCACAGGAAAACTGTGCTTTATCACATCAAATGAGCACGGGAAGATAACATAATAATTACATAGAAAACTTCATGGTTAAAAATAGGCGTTAGAATATTTTTTTAGTATCTTACTTATACATGTTGATGGGGTACAGAGCTGTAAGTCAGTTGATATATATCTACTGTGCAACTATGAAATCAGTATTACTTACACTTCCATCTCCTTAAATATTTTACAGAACAAAATAAAAAGCTAAAAAAGGGCAGAATTTTAGATATTATTTAGTGACATCTTGCAGCCTTTAAAATTAGTGATGGTTATAAGCAAACATGGGTGATACCAGAACTTTTTTGTATTTTCATAGAGTTGAAGCCTGCATTTTGTGATTTTCTTTCCATCATTACCCCTGTAAGTTGATCCTCTCCCCGCTCCACCATTCCTTGTTGTCCGCTTCCTCTCGCTAGTCTCCTCTCCCCTTATATTGGATCCACTTGTATTTTCCAATCTTAGCTAAGATTATACACACACACACACACACACACACACACACACATATATATTGTTGTTGTTGTTGTTGTTGTTGTTGTTAGGTGCTGTTGAGTCGTGTCTGACACGTAGCGACCCTCATAGGGTTTTCATAGGGTTTTCAATGGCAGATTGTTTTTGGGATTGCCTTGGGAGTGGGTTGCCACATCCTTCTCCCATTTTTTATGGTGCTGGGAATTGAACTAGGAACCTCAGAGACTGCGGAGCAGCACTCTACCAACTGAGCTAAATTCCAGCCATATATATATATATATATATATATATATATATGTATATGGAGAAGGACCTGGCAATCCCCTCCCAAAAATCAATCTGCCATTGAAAACCCTATGAACAGCAGAGAAGCACTGACAATAGTGTTTCCCCTGTTGTACAGAGGGTCGCTATGAGTTGGATACTGACTCGATGGCACCTAACAACAACAACAACTATATATATATATATATATATATATATATATATATATATATATATATATATATATATGAGAGAGAGAGAACATGTCGTATTTCTCTTTTGGTGTCTGGGTTATTTCACTTAAAATGATAATCTCTATTTCTATCCATTTTCCTTCAAATAACATAATTTCATTCTTTTTTTATTTCTGAATAGCATTCGTGTGTGTGTGTGTGTGTGTGTGTGTGTGTGTGTGTGTGTGTGTGATGTGGTGACTTATCTTCCCTTGGGTATATCTCTAGAAGTGATATAGTTGGATCATATGGAAGTTTTATTTTTAGTTTTCTAATGTAACTCCATACTGTTTTCTATGGTGGTTGAACTAATTTACAGTCCCACTGGCAGTGTAAAAGAGTTCCTTTTTTCCTGCACCCTTGCCAGCATTTGTTGTTGTTTGGTTTTTTATTCTTGACCAGTCTTAATGGAGTAAAATGGAATCTCAGTGTAGTGTTGATTTGCATTTCCCTAATGGCTAGGGATTTGAACTTTTTTTCATGTATTTGTGAGTCATTTCAAAGGCTTTTTAGCACAATTGTTATGATCCTGTGATTTCTGTTTGTAAGTCTCTTGATATGTTAAATAGCATTAATTGATTTGCCTTTTTTGAACCAGCCTTGCATCTATGGAATGAAGTCACCTGATCACGGTATATGATCTTTTGTATGTGTTTCTGTATTCAGTTTGCAAGAATATTATTGAGGATTCTTATATCAATGTTCATCCATGAAATTGGTCTATAGTTCTTCTTTTTTGTGGTATCTTTATCTAGCATTGGTATAAGAGTGATATTGGCTTCATAGAATGAATTTGGAAATAACCCTTCCCTTTCTACTTTATGAAATAGTTTGAGAAGTATAGGTATTAATTGTTCTATAAAGGTTTTATAGAATTCAATTGTAAACCCATCAGGGCCTGGGATTCTCATTGTTGTTGTTGATTTTTTTAGGTGCTGTAAAGCCACAGCTGAACGATGGTGACCCTATGTAGAACAGGACAAAACATTACTCAACATTATGCCATGCAAATGACCTTTATTATTTTTGAGCTCATTGCTGCAGTCATGATATTTCTTCTCATTCTGAGTCAAGCCACATTAGATAATAGAGACCCTAGGGGATTTACTCCATTCCCATTACTATGAGGATAAAACTCTTTTCCAGTTATCTTTTGAATGTCATCCTGCCTGGGAGGTTCATTTTCCTGCACTATATCTGACAGTGCTTCTCTGCTATTCATAGGGTTTTTAATGGGTAATTGTTTGGGGACTGGAATGTCAAGTCCTTCTCCCTAGTCTGTCTTAGTCTGGAGGCTTAGCTGAAACCTGTCCCCCATGGGTGGCTCTGCTGATATCTGAAATCCTGGTAGCATAGATATCAGCATGAGAGCAACACACAAGCCTCCACCACACAACAAGTTGACAGCCATGTGAGAAATTTCTTTGTTGGGAGGGTTTTTGCTCCTGCTTTAATTTCATTGTTTGTTATAGGTCTATTTAATTTGCTTATATCTTTAGGATTTAGTTTGTTAGTTTGTAAGTGTCAAAGAATGTATCTGTTTCTTTTGTATTTTCATTTTGCAGGGACTACAACTTCTCAAAGTAGTCTCTGATGATCTGTATTTCATTGGTATTAGTTGTTATAGCTCCCTTTTCATCTCTAACTTTATTAATTTGGGCCTTTCCACTCTTTTGAAGGGGTTCACTAAAGGAATATGAATTTTGTTTACCTTTACAAAGAGTCACCTCTTAGTTTCATTAATTTTTTTGTTATCTAGATGCATACCATATTGGTTTCTAGTCCTTTATTTTCAGTCTGTTTTGGTACTTTAGAGGAGTCTCTTGAAGCCCACAAATCAAAGGCTTTTGTTTTTAACTGAGCTGGCCAACCAATGCCTTTAAATTATGAATTGAAAGCATTTTCATTTACGATAATTATTGAAAGGAGTTTGATGTTATGCATGCTTTTGTTGGTGGTTTCTCTGTTAGGTTTGGATGTTTTGTTCATTTTACCCACTTTTAATGCAAGTGTTCTGCTGGTTTGTTCATTTGGATATCCTTGCTTCTTAATTTGCTTGTTTTGTTCATATACTCCTTTCATGTATTTTATTGATTCCTGTAGTCTTTCATTTGGGTTTATCTTCTTATATATTTAGTATATGTATGTAGTGCTGACTTGATGGTCAAGAATTTCTTTTGCTTGTATTTATCATGTTGTTGTTGTTGTTGTTGTTAGGTGCTGTCGAGTTGGTATCCAACTCATAGCAACCCTCATAGGGTTTTCAATGGCAGACTGTTTCGGGATTGCATTGGGAGTCATTGAAAGTATTAATTTATCCATGTATTTTAAAAGATAACTTCACTGTTTATAGTATTCTTGGTTGGCAGTTATTTGTTTCCAGGACTTGAAAAATGTCTGACCCCGCATTCATTGCTTTTAGGGATGATATTGAAAAGTTTTCTATTATTCTGTTGCATTTTGCTTTGTAAGTGAGCTGACATTTATTTCTTGCAGCCTTTAAAATTGTTTCTTTGCTTTGTAGTTTTACTATTTCAACTATACTGTGATGTGGAGAGGACCTGTTCTGGTCTAACCTGTGTGTGGCATTCTGGATGCCTCTGTGGTTTGGATATACATTTCTTTCCTTAGGTTTGGGAACTTTTCAGTTATGATTTCATTGAGTAGATTTTCTATGCCTCTTGTTTCATTTCCAGTTTCTTCTTGCACTCTTTGCATTCATAAGTCGTATCTCTTCATTTTATCATAGACCTCTTGAAAATTTTGGTCATATTCCTTCACCTTTTGCCCTTCTTGTTATCTGAATAATTAAGCTCTTCAATTTTTTCTTTGGTCTCCAATATTCTGTTTTCTGCTTCATACAGTCTGGATACATTAGATTCTACCAACACATTCATTTGATTGACTGAGTTTCTTAATTCCAGGATTTCTGTCTGTTTTTAGGATCTCAAATTTCCTTGCTGAATTTTTCTTCTAAGTTAGATACTTTTTGTCTGATGTTTTGAATGCATTCATCTGCTTGGTTATGCTATCTTTTAGGTCTTTTAACATTCTTATAGGCTTTTTAATTCTTTTTCCTGTTATTTCTAGCATTTGCATGTCTTTAATTTCAGTTAATGAAGAGTTGGAGTCATTAGGTTTAAATTCTTCATCTTGCTTTTTGATATTTTGTAAGGTTCTGGGTCGGTTTTTGGGCATTTCTTAGGTCATTTATGCTTAATATATTTGAAGTTATCCTTGATTTAATGTCTTATTTTGAGGTCTCAGTCCCTGGTATCACATAAGGTATAGAAACTATTTTGCTGCTAAAATAATACCTTCATTCAAAATCACATTAAAAATTATGTTTAATCTTGTTTGAGGTCAGGTACTATTTTCAAAGTTACCTATGGGAAGGGACTGCTAGGAATAGCATCAAATAGTTTTTGGGAGTGAATATTGAGTACAGTATAGGTATCAATGGCAGAAACAGGATGTTCTGACAGAAAGGTTGTGTGGGTATAAGGGGGAGAACAAGATTAAATAGAAGGAAGAGGAACAAACAGTAGGGGGAGTGTTAAAGTATGAGTGAGAAAAGAGTAGGCAAAATATAAGTCTACTTGTTCCTTATTTGTAATATAACCTAGAAATAATAATGATTAAAAATTTTCACTAGTGAAAAAGATGAAGAAAGATACTAAAGTCTGTTAGGGTGGCAGGTTGCTTTTCCTGCTATGACACTCCACACCACATTCCTGATGGTGAATTTATTCTGTCTTCCTGTGCTGTTTTTTTTTTTTTTCTCTCTTTATCTGTAGTTGAGACTATCTACCCAATTCATCCAATTTTTTTTCTTTTCCTTTTGGCTATTTTTTTCTGTTAAATATAAAATCTATATTTTGCTATTTTACCTCTCCTTTTTTGCTGGGATGTTATCAGTCTGCCATCTTGACTCCTTTCTCCCCATTAGAAATTAATAAGTGAATTTGGCAAGATTTCAGAGCAAAAGAATAATCCATATATCAATTGTATTTTACATACTAACAGAAAAAGGAAGACAAAATAAAACAATTAAATTTACAGTAATATCATTTTAAAAATTAGTTACTTTCAATAAGAATTATGTAACAACTGTACAATAAAACCAACAGAACATGGTGAGGGAAATTAAAGAACATCATAGATTAGCTGAAACTTTTAGAATTGAGAATCCTATTTCTATTTCTCCTCTTTCAGGATCTCACTCATTTTTTTTCCTGCTTTTTTCAGATCCCTCTTTTTCTTTGTTTTTTTTCCTTCAACTCATTTCTCTTCCTTTTCTCATAATTCTTCATAGACTTATTTTGTTGCTAAAACTGTGTTCCATTCCACTTGTGTTGCTCTCTGATTTTTGACCTCCAGTGCCAACCACCCACAGTGATTCTCTTCTATTGCCCTCCCACTCCTAAATTACTGTCCCATACAGGGCATCCTCATGTTTTGTATAAATTAGTTCCTTGCATTCATTATTTTAACATCACTGTGAGCAAATACCTAACATAAAGAATATAAAGAAGGAAAGATATATTTTTGCTCATGGTCTCAGAGATTTCAGTTCATATTCCTAGGCACTGTCATATTGGGCTCATGGTCAGACAGAACATTATGCCAGTGGAAGCATAAGAAGGAGGAAGCTGTTTAGTTCCTGGTATACAAGAAACACACACACACACACACACACACACACACACACACAAAGGATGGGATCAGAGACAAAGTATAAGTATAACCTTCAAAGTCATACTCAGTGACCCACTTCCTCCAACATGGCCTCATTCCTTAAAGTTTTCAGCCCGATTCATTGGCACATGTCTGTAATCCTAGTGACTCAGGAAGCAGAGGCAGGAGGATCACAAGTTGAAGACAAGAGGCAGTCTGCATAATTTAGTGAGATGCTGTCTCAAAGAAAGTAAAAAGAAATGTTGGGCTAGGGGTGCAGCTCCATGTGGGAGACAATTATTCAATGCATATGCCTGTAGGGGACATTTCATATTCTAACTGTAAATTCCTTTTCCTGGGAAACTATGCTTTCCATTTCAGCCTGCTTCAATGCCTTTCCTATTAGACAAAATTATTTCTTATATGTAGGATCCAAGTTGGAAACTCCTATTCTTGAACATGAATTATAAATATGTTAGGTAAATCTTTAGCATTGTTTACTTTTCATCAAAGAACAAGGTTTTATGGAAAGGACATTTATGAAAATGAAGGTATAAACATTAAGTGAAATTTCCTAGGAGCAAGAAAAAATAATCTAGGCATTGGAACATATTAAGGTGAAACTAGTCCTCTTAAATCATATGGCTTGGTCTCATTCATGGCTTTAGTTCGTTTTAAATCTTTTACTGTCTGTGATGGTTAATCTTCATGGTAATCTTGACTGGATTTAGAATCCTGTAGGAGGTAGGTGAGGTACACCACTGAGTGTGTCTGTCAGAGCTTTTCTAGACAGTCTTAAATAAGGGAAGAAGAAAAGTCTTGAATGTGGAAGGCACCATTCCATGGGCTCCAAGCCTGGATGGAATTAAAGGGGAAAAAGAGAAAACCAAGAAAGCATAGATATTTCTCTCATTTCTCTCTCTTCTCTTCTCTCTCTTCTCTTGTCTCCTCTCCTCTCCTCTCCTCTCCTCTCCTCTCCTCTCCTCTCCTCATCCCTTCCCTTCTCTTCTCTTCTCTATCTCTTTCCCTGGTACACCATCATAGGAACTACTCAGCTATACCATGCCTCATCCACCATGATGGACTAATGCTTCTGATACCATAAAAACAAATTAAACTTTTCCTCCTTGTATTAGTCAAGGTTCTCGAGAAAAATAGAATAGATAGGGCCTGTGTGTGTGTGTGTGTGTGTGTGTGTGTGTGTGTGTGTATGCATGTCCATGCATGTGTGTGTGTATCACACACTAAAAAGGAGCTTACTAAACTGGCTTACACAATAAGGGGCAGGGTAATTCCATAAGGGCATCTGAAGAAAGACCAGCAGACATTCAGTCCAAACAGCTGGAAACCTAACAACTCTCTTCTTAATGCTGAGGTCTAGAAGTTTCCTGGAATGTCTGGTATTGAAGCTGAGGAAACTACTCTTATGTCTGAGGCTGTGGTAATTATACACACAAATTCTGCTCTGAGAGAATTTGAGCCTTCCTGCCACATGCACTCACTTCCCTTCTCCTATTTTTCTCCTCACTGAGCCTTCCCACTGAATGGAAGCAAATCATGTTCAGGGAAAGTCTCTCCCCTTTAGTTACTTGTGCACTTGTCAGTCGTCTCTGGAAATGTGACCAAAGATGAATCCAGAGATATCTTTTACTACTCCTAGGAATCTCTCAATCTAGTCAAGGTTACAGTGAATATTAACCAACACAATCCTTTGAGGAATTTCTGTCTGGTAATTTAGTCATGGTATCCAGAAAAGTACTTAATGCATTATGTCACAGTGTCTCTGTTCAGGTTCTATTGTATAACTTTCCTTGGGTCACAAGTCTTAAAATATCTGAGAGGAAATCTAATTGGTCCACTTAATCTTTAGCCTTTTCGCTGTCTCTGATGAAGTCTGAAAAAGACATATTTATGATACAAACAAGGATAGTATTGGGCTGTTACTTAAACCTAGCCTGATGGATTAATCATAAACAAGGGAGAAAGTACAGGATGAGTGATTGAATCACTGAGATAATAACTGCATACTGGATAATATGTAGCTGAAAAAATGCTGAAGAGGCTGATACATTGAAAACGGGCTTGCTACTGAGATTCCATTAGAGTATCTTTCCTTTGACAATAGAAAATTAAAGGACAACCAAGAAATTTTCACTGCAAAGCAAAACTGGACTTATAAATCACATATGTTTTAAGTTATTTGCATCATAACATTTATTGAAAAAAATCAATGTTACCAATCACTGACTGGGCAAGCAGGTATCTATATAAGAAACACTACAGTTTGAATCTTAAATGTTACTGAAAAGTTCATGTGTTAAAGGCTTAGTCCTTAGCTTGTTCTATTGGGAGACTATAGAAATTTTAAGAGGTGGGGCCTAGTGGGAAATCTGGAATTTTAGAGTATTCCATTAAAGGGGATAGTTGGACCTTTGTGCCTTCCTCTTTCGCATCCTAGTCTTAAGATGAACATTTTTTGCTCTGCCATATGCTCCTGCCATGTTATACAACCCTTGCTTAAAAGCCTAAAATTGATTGATCCACCTAACCATGAACTAAAGCCTCTAAAACTGTGAGTCCCTATAAACCATTTCTCTTAATAATTTGATGATCTTTGAGTATTACTTACAATAACAGAAAGTTGAGTAGCACAGAAAATTGGTACAAAGAAGTGAGAGCATTTCTGTGACTATACCTGATGGTGTGGAAAAGCCTTTGGGATTAGTTTTCAGGATGATTTTGGAAAATTTGGAGCAGTGGACTATGATACAGACCATTTTGTGAAGGTCCATCAAACCAAAATGCCAATAGGAATGCAGATAGTAAAGGCAATGTTGATGAGTTTGTAGGTAGAAATGAGTATGCCATTGGGAATTGGACTACAGGTTAACCTTCTTACAACGTGGCAAAGAATTTGGAGAAATTTTATGCATTCCCTGACACTGTCTGGGAGATAAAGCTTAAAATTAAATGATTAGTTTATGTGGTAGAGTAATTTCAAGCCAGCCCAATATGTAGTCTGATGAATGGATATTACTTGCTCCTTATAATCAAATTTATAGTGAGAATCAGAAGCAAAGAGATGTACAACAGAAAGATTTGAAAACTTGCCACCTACCCAGAAGAATATTTGTAAAGATGTAGCTAAGATAGGCATAATTGCTAAAGAGATTAACACTATCAAAAAAAATAATAATAAAAGCCCTTTGCATCAGGAAGATAGGAGAGATAACTAAGTACATCTCAGGAATGTGGATTCAAATTTGTGAAGGTGTAAATTTATAAGAAAGAATTTTCTGGGCAGCATGTTTTCAAAACAGAGTCTTGAGGTGCCTTGTGTGCTCCAAAGGCTGTACGGATTCGATTACCCATATTAAGTCGGGAATATATTCAGGGGCCCAGGAAGCAATGGTTCAAGCAAGCTCAGGTACAGCTTGTACTGGCAGCTGACATTGGCATCTTCTACATGATGCTGATTTTGCAGGAATGGAGAATGCAAGAGTTATAAAATCATGGAGGCTCCCATCAAGATTATGCCAGAAAATTCAGAGACCAGGCACTTTGTGATGTAATTGGAGTCCCTCTAAACAAACCCATAGGAGCAGCATGCAGAGCTGTGAAGCTGAACCTGGAAGAGACCTTGGGAAGATAGAGATGAAAATAATGTGGAACACCTACAAAAGGAAGCTGAACGAAGTATGCAAAACCAGGCATACAGAATTATGTTGTAGTCTGAAGCCAACAAAGCCATGGAGACACAGTTTCTCATGTGCTCAGGAGCCCATCCTTTGCTATAGTGCTCCCTGGTTTCTGGGCAATTAGCTGTAGGATTTAATATTTGCTCTGCTTGTGTTTTGGCTTGCTTTGGTTTGATTACTCCTTGATATTTTCCAATTTCTCCCTCTTAAAATCAGAATATTTAGCCTATGTCATTATATCTTAGAAGTATGCAACTTGGATTTTGATTTTTATGGGTGTTCACAGCTGAATTTGCCTTGAGTTCCACAGGAGACTTAGAACTTGGACTTTTGAGCCATGGCAGTTAAAACTTTGAGGATTGTAGGGATGGTCTAAATGCATTTTATATTGTGAGGTGGATATAATCTTTTGGGGTCCAGATATACATTGCTATAGTTTTTATCTTTTTTTTTTTTTTTTTTTTTTTTGCGGTACTAGGGGTTGAACCCAGGGCCTCACGCTTCCATTCTTTGCAAGTGCTGGACCACTGAGCT
The DNA here is from genome assembly GCA_007922755.1 of Pedetes capensis. Classification (NCBI taxonomy): domain Eukaryota; kingdom Metazoa; phylum Chordata; class Mammalia; order Rodentia; family Pedetidae; genus Pedetes; species Pedetes capensis. The sequence goes on from VMDO01023956.1 coordinate 21,099, forward strand.
GCACCCCCAGCCCTTTTTTTTTCTTTACTTTTTGAGACAGGGTCTCATTAAGTTACACAAACTTCCTCTGGTCTCAAACTTGCAATCTTCCTGGCTCCGCCTCCCAAGCCACTGGGATTACAGGCTTGCGCCACCACACCCGGCCTATAGTTTGTACCTTAAATGTAACTCATATGCCCATGTGTTAAAACCCTTAGGCCCTGCCTTTTACCTTTGGAGGTGGTGAAAATTTTAAGAAGTGAGGCCTATGTGGAGGTTTTCTGATTTTGAGGAGTATAGTAAGAATCTAGCCATTCTTCTTTCATTCTTTTTCATCTAGATAATGAAGTGAATACTTTGGCTCTGCCATCACTTATGCCATGATGTGCTTCTCCTCTCTCCCAATCAAAAACCTGAAAGCAATGGATCCACTGAACCAGGGACTAAAGCTTCCAAAACTGTAAATCAAAATCAACTTTTTTTCTTTATAAGCTGATCTGAGATATTTGCTATATTCATGGAAAACGGACTAAGAGAATGAACAACAAAAAATAAGAAGTTGAAGTCATGAATTTTCAGAAGTATGTCAGGAGAGTAAAATGATATTTTGGAACTTGATCAGTATGCTAACAATATCATAGCAGTACATGTATATTCCCAATATACAACAAAAATACTTCTCTACTCATCTCTTAAATATTATGTTCTAACCAAACTGTATATGTTAAGCAGGTATTGTTTGTCTCACGCATCTATTTGACCAGACTTCTTTGCTCTTCAGTGAAATAGCATTCTGTCATCTCCTTATTTCTTGAAAAAATTCTTTTCATCTCTCTCTGTCCTTCCATAATATTTTACATGGATATCTCATACATAATAGTAACTTCTCACCTAACATTAGTGGGAAATACATAGACCTATTCTATACAGGATCTCAGCACAAGGATGGAAACATGGCAAAAAGTCAATTATTACTAGCCAAATAACAAATCCCCTTTAATGGTGTCTTATATACTTGCTGGGCTGGAATTTAGCTCAGTTGGTAGAGTGCCACTCTGTAGTCACTGAAGTCCCGAGTTTGATTCCTAGCACCACAAAAATGGGAGAAGGACATGGCAATACACTCTGAAGGCAATCTTGAAATAATCAGCCATTAAAAATCACGTAAGAATTTCTATGAGTTGGACATGACTCCAGGTTACCTAACAAGAACAACAACATATACGTGCTATTTTGAAGATTTTCTTTGGCAGAATTATTCATGTTTGGCAATGTGGATTTTCTTTTCTTTATTGTTAGAAATTACTTAATTAAAAATTGTTTATCTTCCAGTATTTAGGCTGAGGAAATAGATTTCAATAATCAAAGACTGACGGCCAAATATCTCCTAATAGATTGAGTTGCACCAATTTGTGGAGAATATATGCTCTTCTCAAAAACCTTAGCTGAATGTAATCTTTCAAATGTTTGCTTTCTGACTAAAAATATTTTTGTTTCTCTTGAGAATTAGCTCATGATTAAGAAAGGGTGAAAATTTACAAAGGGTAAGTATAAAGACCATGTATAACAGTAATTTTGGATTCACACAATCTAATAATGCCCATGAAAGTGCTTTGAGCTGCTTAAAATATTAAAAGAATCATTATGGTTCTGTCTCTGCTTTCAGCATAAGCCTGGAGTTAAGGCAGTCAAAAACTGTCTCCTTTACTTTTTAAAGGCCTCCAGGATGTATTTAATTCTAGCTCCAATAATAGCACTCTCCTTGGCTTGCTAAATTTCACCCTTGAATCTATTTTGCCATCAAGTGTTTTCTCACTTTTTTCTTTAGCCTATTCTTGCCATAACCTAGATATGGACACCGCCCTTTTCACTGTCCTCATCTTGGTTCTGCAAGGGCTGATTTTGGTTGTGTATGTGTCAGATAGTTTCTCTGACTTCCTACAATTTTCATCTTCCTCTTTCTCCCTGGGTAAATCACATTTTCTCCTTACAACTCCATATAAGTGTCAGTGCCCCTCAAGAGCCTGTTATAATCCTTCAAAGTCATATGACTACATTATACCCACTATTGCACTTTTTCAAGTATCTATCCACATGAAACCCTCTTATCTACATACTCATTTCTTCCATTAAACTATCAGTCCCCTTAAAATGGGATGTATGTTTTATCTATCTTAGTATTCATCCAGGCCCAGATAGCAGCCAGATAATTTAGTTTTGAAAGTGTGATAGATGTTAGAAATGTAGTCCAGTTTCTAGTCCAGGAAATATGGACTAGGAATGATTAAGAGGAAAGATGAGTGTCTCAGAGATTCCCAGAAAATTTCTAGTTCTAATAAGAATCTTAGAACCTGTTTAACCTAAAATCCATGTATGTCAATAGCTATTCATGTTTTAGAGTAAACAAAAACAACTTCTTTGCAAGTTAAATATAACAGGGAAATACCTCAATCTGATAAAGTGCATCTGAAAAAATCCTGCAGATAATCACGTGTTGTTGTTGTTGTTCAGTGCCGTGGAGTTGGTATCCGACTCATAGAGACTCTCATAGGGTTTTCAATGGCTGACTGCTTGGGGATTGCTTTGGGAGTGGGTTGCCAGGTCCTTCTCCCATTTTTGCTGTGCTGGGAATTGAACTCAGGACCTCAGAGACTGCAGCGCAGCGCTCTGCCAACTGAGCTAAATCCCAGCCCGATAATCACATACATAATCATAAAAGACTGAGGGCTTTCCAAGATTGTGAGCAAGATGAGGATGTCTATTCTCACTACTCTTACCAATACAGCGTTGGAAGTTCTTGTCACTGTAATGAGGACAGATAAAGAAATAAAAGGAGCCAGGAACTGTGGTACATACCTATAATCCCAGTGATTCAGAAGGTTGAGGCAAGAGGATCATAAATTCAAGCACAGAGGCAGCCTTCCCAACTTAATGAGACCTTTTCTCATGAGAGAGAGAAAGAAAGAAAGAAGGATAACGGAGGAGCAGCTCAGTGGTGGAGCCCTTGCCTAGCATGTGTGAGGCCCTTGGTTAGCCCATAAGTGCTGAAGACAGAAGAAAACATCCTACATTTGAAAGGAAAACAATGAAATAATCATCATTTGCAAAAGATTGTCTTTTTTTTTTTTTTTTTTTTTTTGCAGTACTGGGTGTTGAACCCAGGGGCTTGCACTTTCATGCTTTGCAAGTGCTGGACCACTGAGCTGTACCTCCAGCCTAGTTTTTCACTTTTTGAGACAGAGTCTGTCTAAATTACCCAGACTGTCTCTGGTTTTAAACTTGTGATCCTTCTTCTTCTGCCTCCTGGGATCCTGGGATTACAGGCATGTGTCACAGTGCCCAATGATTGTCTATTTCTTAAAAGCCCAAGGAATCTACAAACAACTCTTACCACTAATAATGTAGTTCTGTATATTTACAAGATACAAGAGTAATTTTCAAAAATTACAATAAATCATATTTATGTATATTAACAATAAACATGCAGAAAACAAAATTTAAAATGCAATACTATTTGCTGTCATTCCAAAGATGTAATGTTTAACATAACTGTTAAGCTTAAAATGTGTTTAGGCTTTCTGTGCCAAGAATTATAATGAAATGATGAAATGAATATGATGAAAGAAATCAGTGAAAAATTTAAATAGATGTTGCGGCATACCATGTTTATAGATTAGAAAATGCAGCATAGTAAAGCTGTTAATCTATAAATCCTACAATCAACAACATGATCCTTGTTAGGTACTGTTGAGTAGGTAACTGACTCATAGTGACCCTATGTACAACAGGCAAAACACTATTTTTCTGCTTCTTTGCTATTTACAGGGTTTTCAATGGCTTATTGTTTTTTGGGAGTGGGTTGCAGGTTCTTCTCCCATACCTATAGCACCTGGTGTTCCCAGGAAGTCTCCTATCTGAGGAATAATCAAGCTCGACCCTACTTAGCTTCTGAGAACTGACAGGACTGGATGTCATAGTGGTATGGCTGTAGGCCTACATGATCCCTAGGTTCAGTGTAATTACTATCAAAATTTGCAGATTTTTTTTGTGGAGGCACTGACAAACATATTTTAAAATTTGAATGTGAAAGAAAAGGCCTAGAATGACTAAACACAAATCTTGCAAAGAAATAAATGAGGGGAGCTACTTTACCAGATGTAAGAATCTAGAATAGAGCTACACTAATTAGGAGAGCACCATATTGTTCAAAGGATGATTACCTAGGTCAATGAAACACAGTACAGAATCCAGAAAAAGATCTATACACATACCGTCAACTAATTTTTAAAAGGCACAAAGGCAATTGAATGGAGTAAACACAGACATTTCCACAAATGGTATTAAAATAATTAGATGTTCATAGGAAGAACAAGAAAAGGAATAGGAGAAGAGGTAGAGAGGGAGGGGTGGGAAGACTGGAGAGGCAGAAAGAAGCTTGACCTAATTCTCACATCTTATACCAAAATTAATTCAAAATCAATATTGTTTTAAATATAAAGCATAAAAATTAGAAGAAATGATGTAAGTGGTCAGGATCTAGGACTAAATGAAGAAATCTTTATACTTGAAAGAAAAAACATGACACATAGAATGATAAATAGATAAATTAAACCTCCTAAAAGTTGCAAAAAAACCAAACCCTTCTATTTTGTTATAGCCCATTTGAACAAATATTTTCAAATCACATATGTGATTATAAGAATTAAAACTATTGGGATATATTCTTAAAATGCTCAAAACTCAAAACCAAAAGTAAATATACTTACAAAAATGGGCAAAAAAATTAACTATTATATGAAAATTGCAAATTTAAATTACAAAGAGCTATTCCAAGACAGCTACCAGAATGATTCAAGCAGACAAAGAAATGAAGAAAAAATACTAGTGATGACATCAAGTAAGCATACAGAGAAACTAGATTATTCATGTATTGCTAGTGGAAATGGAAAATGATATAGTTATTTTCCACACTATATAATTGTATAAGTTATCTTTAAAAATTTGGCGATTTCTAAAAAAAAAAAATAGAAATATAACAATATAACAATCACACTCCTAGACTTTTATCCTAGAGAAAAGAAATGCTATGTCCACATAATAAGTACTTATAACAACCTTATTTTTACAGTCAACCCCCCACCCCCGGAAATAGCAATGGAAGAATTATTAAAAAATGAAACATATTATATTCATAACACAAAGTATTAGTCAACAATGGAAAAGAGATAACGAGAATGGGGATACATGCTAATAATCCTAGCAACTCAGGAAGCTGAGGCAGGCGAATCACAAGTTTGAAACCAGAGGCAGCCTGCACAAATTAGGGAGACTTTGTCTCAAAATAAAAAATAAAAAGGGGCTGATGGTGCAGCACAGTGGGAGACCACTTGCCTAACAATTTGGATGAATATTGATGGGACTCTACTGAGTGAATAAAGCCAACATATAAAAAGTTACATACTATACAATTCCACTTAAGTAACAGTCTAGATATAACAAAATTATAGAATGAAGAACAGATTAGTGAACTTCATTGTATCTTAACTAAATCATGGTCAATATCCTACCTGTGATATACTATTTTTCTGCAAGATGCTGCCATTTGAGGAAACTATGTAAAGAGTATAACAGATCTTTTTGTATTTCTCACAAATGCATATACATCCTGCTATTTTTGTTAGGTGCTGTGAATTCAGGTTCAACACATAGGCGACTCCACGTACAACAGAACGAAACCCTCCCCAACACTGCCTAACACAGAACTCACTATGTCAGTGCTTCTACCCTACTCATAGGGTTTTTCATAGCTAAATGTTCTGGACGTGGGCTGCCAGGTCCTTTTCCCAAGCTTAGAGCACCTGGTATTCCCAGGTTGTCTCCCATCCAAGCACTATCCAGGCCCAAACCTGCTTAGCTTCTGAGATCTGATGAGTTTGGATGCCAGGGTAGTATAACTGAAGACAAATCCCTACTTCTCTAAAAATATAAAATTTAATTAAAAAATTTATTTACATGTTGTTGTTGTTGTTGTTATGTGCCATCAACCCTCTGTACAACAGGGGAAACACTATTGTCAGTGCTTTTCTGCTGTTCATAGGGTTTTCAATGGCAGATTGATTTTTGGGAGGGGGTTGCCAGGTCCTTCTCCCAAGCCTACAGTATCTGATGTTCCCAGGCGGTCTCCCATCCAGGTACTAACCAGGCCCGACCCTGCTTAGCTTCCGAGATCTGACAGGATTGGATGCCACAGGGCTACGGCTGCAGGCATTTATTTATTTATATGAACTCTCCCTTTAGAATGGAAAATGAAGTAAAGATTCCACAATTTTATACTTGAATAATATTGCCCAGGGTCTGTGTCCTCCAGCGTGCTTGATCGTGGGGATACCATAGTGATTTTCATTCAAAACAGTCTACAAAAATCAGTAGAATCTTGCCTAAATTCCCAACATACTATTTCACCTTGACTCTCATTTCTCCAGACCTTGGAATACCAGACACTGGCCCTAGAAATGAGTGGTTAGAAACTGAGGAGTTGGAGCTGATAAAGATTTGTCCTGACACTATGAGGCTGTGGAATATTTCATTCAGTAATTGAGATTGGAAGGAAGCTTTTTTGGTTATTGAATGTGACTGAACAACTTTGGAAATAATTGGTTTATATTTTATTTAGTAACTCTTATCAGTTTGATTATATTTCTTAGATGCACCAGTAAAGAAATCTTGATAATCTAAGTAAAATAGAATTGCTGGGAAGTGTGTTAAGAAATTCACCATTTTCAATGATATGTGGAGGTCTAGGGTTAGAATTTAGGAACAAAGCCTGGGGCAGACAGCTAGAAAGCAGGGATACTTCATTGGTTTACTATTGAGGAATAGTCTGGTGATGACATTCCCTCTGCAATTTCTGACTTCTAATCCTTTCTACCACCCTGGAGACATGTGGTAAAATACAAAACTGGAAGAAGGAGTGTTTCCCTGGTTGAGTTCGGGTCATGTGCTCACTACCTTGTCTGTGGGAGTAGGAGAAGGGGTACCTAGCCTCTTTGGTTTCTATAGAGAAAAACATTAATTTTGAGTAATGCTCTGAATTAATGTCCTACTGCTGAAAGATATTATTACAATCTCAACAATTTAAACAACACCCTTTTATTAGGTCCAAGCTCTGTAGGTCAGAAATTTCAATGAGCTTATATATCGGTTTTCTACTGAGGATCTCTCAAACCCAAAATCTAGCTGTCTCCAAGTTAAGGTGGTATCTGGAATCTCTGGGGAAGAAGCTACTTCTAAGATCAGGGTCTCATTTATAAAATTCTACTCCTTACATTTAGAGGGCTGTGTTCACAATTTCCTTCCTGGTTTAAGGTTAGAGGGTTACTTTCTGCTCTTAGAGACCACATGCAATCCTTCCACGTGTTCTCTGCCATTTTCAGACCAAATCATTTCCAGTCCCATTCAGTTTGATTCTGTCTGACTTCCTCCTTCTTATCTGTTGAAGATAGTAGTTTTTAAATGGCTGATGTAATTAGATTAGATGGAACTAGATAATCTACCTACTTTAAATCAATGGATTAGTACATCAATTATATCTGTAAAATTGCTAATATAATATTTATATAGCACTCGGATGTGATTTTTGGGAGAAGGAGCCAGCAGCCCACTCTCAAAAAATCAACCCTCCATTGAAAACCCTATGAATAGCAGAGAAGCAATGAATAGAGTTAGGCCTGTTGTATGTAGGGTTGCTATGAGTCAGACACTGACTCGAAGGTACCTAACAACAACAACAACAACAAGGATGTCGCTTAGAATTATACTTACTACACCTTCCTACAAAACATAAATTTAAAATGAAGAAAAATATTTGCAATGAAGAGCAAGGTATGATTAGGAAGAAAGATTTCACCAATAGCCAAAACAATGAAAGAATTAAAGATATTAATATCCACTACATTGTCTAAATCTTATCTTTAAAAAGATGATTTATATGCATAAATGTAAACATCCAGATCAGTTTTAAAATAGTAATAATAACTAAAATATTAATAAGTATTTCTCTTTGATTTGTGTTCATGTAGTCTCAACCTTGAAAAGCCCAGTCAAGGAACCTGGACTCATTTCCTGCTCCAAGAATAATGCACATTATAGTCCTGAATAAATCATCAGCTTTCGCTCGGATTCTATTTCTTTTGCTAGAAAATAAGAGAATTGGCCTAACTTATATCTAAGAATCATTTTAACTATAATACCACAATATTACATAAAGCTTAGGTATGTTTTAAAGCTTAGGTGTCCTTCAAAAATTAAAGTATACGAGGTCTAATCAAAAGGTATGGTGAATGTTCAAATAAAAAATTACAGCAAAGGACACATTGCACCATTAAATTCCCTCAAAATACTCCTGCTGGCATCAAACACACTGATGTCATTCTTGCCACTTTCTGAAGCAGTTCTGGAGGTCCTCTTTTGTCAATGTCTTTGGTTTGCTGTCCTGATTGCTTCAATGTCCTGAATTAACTCAGGTTGTTGACCTTTCATGTTCATTTGGACTTGAGGGGGAGCCAGAAGTCACACACTTCCAGATCCAGTGAATAAGGCAGATGAGGACACATTGTAGGGCTTCTATTTGACAAAAATTGACATACCAGAAGCAAAGAACATGCTCTGTGTTTCTCAAGCTTAAGGAAGTGAAGAAAAAATTCAAGCCTCAAGTGGCAGTACTGAAACATTCTACAGGGAAAATATTAAATGATGCAGGAAACATCAAAAGAAGATGGGAAAAATACACAGAGTCATTATACAAGAAAGAATTGGTAGATGACCAACCATTCCAAGAGGTTGCATATGAAGAGGAACCAATGGTGTTGAAGGATGAAGTGGAAGCTGCCTTGAAAGAATTGGCAAAACACAAGGCTCCAGGAATTGATGGGATACCAATAGAGATGTTTCAACAAACAGATGCAGCACTGGAGGTGTTAACATGTTTATGCCAACAGATTTGGAAAACTGCTACTTGGCCAACTGACTGGAAGAGATCCATATTTGTGCCTATTCCCAAAAAAAGGGGATCCGACTGAATGTGCAAATTATCGGACAATATCATTAATATCACACACAAGCAAAATTCTACTAAAGATCATTCAGAAGTGACTGCAGCAATATAGAGACAGGGAATTACCGGAAAATCAAGCAGGATTCAGAAGAGGGCGGGGAACTAGGGACATCATTGCTGATGTCAGGTGGATACTAGCTGAAAGCAGAGAATATCAAAAAGATGTCTATGTTTTATTGACAACGCAAAAGCATTTGATTGTGTGGATCACAACAAATTATGGATAACACTTCAGAAAATGGGAATACCAGAACACCTAATTGTGCTCATGAGAAATCTGTACATGAACCAGGAGGCAGTTGTTCGAATAGAACAAGGAAACACTGAGTGGTTTAAAGTTGAGAAAGGTGTGCGTCAGGGCTGTATACTTTCACCCTACCTCTTCAATTTATACGCTGAGCAAATAATCCGAGAAGCTGGACTTTATGAGGAA